>JAHHUM010000487.1:0-88175 GCA_036173005.1 Crenichthys baileyi | reverse complement strand
TAAAAATTAAAATTTGGAAAATTTGATTGGCCCCAAAATTTTCCCCTGATTAAAGTTCGCCCCAAAACCCTTCAGGGGCACCTAATTCAATTCAATTAAATTCGATTCATTCGATTCGATTCGATTCAATTAAATTTAAATTTTAATTTAAAAATTTTTAATTTAATTTAATTTTAATTTTTAATTAATTTAAATTTTAAATTTAATTTTTTTAATTTTAATTTTAAATTTTAATTTTTAATTAATTAAAATTCAGTTCAGTTCAGTTTTATTTATATGCACAATTACAGCACATTTTGTCTAAAGGGCCTTTCACAAAGTAGGTAAACTTTACGATTAGTCCAAACCATTGAAGGGTGCAGTCAGAGTTAGGAAAAAACCTCCAGCAGAACCAAAAACCAGGCTAGTGTGAGGGCCCATCGCCAGACTGTTTGGGGGTTAGAGGAACAGAGCAGAGACAAAAAGAAAAAAAGAAGACGATCCAGGAGTACTTTCTGGGGAAGGAAAAGTAGAGTTAAGGGAGTAGCTCCTTTAGTTTTTTCATAAAAAAAAGAACAAAAACTCTGACCCCAGTTTTCAATTTTTAGAGTCTGAAGAGAGCACATAGTAGTTACAAAAAAAGCTCAGCCAGTAGCTATGTCTAGGAGAGAAAAAGGGGGTTAAACTTTGAAAAAAGGGGCCCATGTGGATCATCTGTAGAGGGGAGCATTAAGTTGTTCCCAGCAGAAGCTTGGAGGTTCCCCCCCCAGAAAGGTTTTAAGGGTAGATACAGAGTCGGGCCCCAGGTGTAGTTCTAGGAAGAAAAAAGAGAGAGAACAAATTAAAAAGCTGAAATAAAAAGCAAATAAGAAAAAATTTGGAGGGTGGAAAATTAGCGAAGAGGGTGAAAGTGGTCATTTTTCCCTCCACCCCGCCTAACCCCATAGCAGATAACTACGCAGAAAGTTCTTTTAGATTATTTAGTAAAGACGTTTTACAACAATTTCGTTAAAGGCCCCCCACAAAGGGTCCACGAGGTCATTGTTATACAAAAAACCCCACAAGGTTTGGGATATTCCTCTGTAGAAAATTTAAAAACCACGGAAAAAAGAGAAGGGGTATAAGGGTAGCAGAAATGGAGGGGGTTTGCCCCTAACCCCATAATGAGCCGGTTTAGGCTAAACCTACTCCCCCAACCACCCAACGGGGAGGGGGGAAAGGGGTCTCTCCCTGTTGGGTGAAAAAGGGTAGGGTTTCCCCAGGAAGGAGCCTGATAACTAAAGATCTGCCCCCCATTTTATTCTGAGACTCTAGGAACCCCCAGTAAAAAGCAGTTGAGAACGAATGCTCTTTAGGAAAAATAGGAAAAAATCAGATCTCTGAGTATGATGGAGCTGTATTAAAAAATTGACTAAGCAGTTTTTTTTTTAAAAAATCCGGTCCAAAAAACGAAACTTCTTCTTGTCTGAATTTAGAACGAAAAAAATTTAAAACCATCCAAATTTTTATATTTCAAGACATGCTTGGTCTATCTGGGTTGGGTTATCAGGATTTTTGGATAAGTAAAGCGAGTATCATCGGTAAAAGTGAAAAAGTATCCTTGTGTGATAATTTGATATTTGGAAAGCAATATTAGTAAAGGAATTGGCCCCGTACTGAAACCCGTGGTACTCCACAATTAACCCTGGAGTTTAAAGATGATTTTCATTACATGAAAAAAAACAGGAATCTGGGGACAGAAGATTTAAAACCCGTAGCGGTGTAATTAACTGGTCTAAATGCAACGGTTTGTTTTTGGGCCCAGAGGGTTTCCCAAGAGAACATTAAAGAACAACCAGCATCAAGAAGACCTAGGAACAAAGCAGACAGGTCAGGGAGGAGGTTCTGGTCCAGTTTAAAGCAGGGTTAGGTAACAGAACAATATCACAAGCTTTGAACATCTGACAGAGCTCAGATCAATCCATCGGCAGAACATGGAGAGAAGATGGGCCAACTGCAAACCTACCAAGACATGGAGGTCCGCCTAAACTGACAGCCTGGGCAAGCAGGGAATCAAACAGAGAAGCAGCCAAGATTCCCATGGTAACTCTGGAGGAGCTGCAGAGATACACAGTTAATTAGTTGTTAAAATTATCTCTCATTGCAGCATTTTGGACTGGCTGCAGGCTGATATTAAAGAATTACACCAGTCCTTCCTTAACGTAATAAATGCATGTAGTCTTCATCCACCCAAAGGAAACTGCAGTTCTTGAAGGGTGAAAAGTTTCAGAGTTTTTGTTTAAAAGTTAAAAATTATTATTTAAATGCACATTTTAATAAATCCATCTCATCAGTAGCCTGAGCTGGAGCAGGTTTAGGTATTAAACAGTCTGTTGTGTCTCCTCCAGCCCGGCCGTTTCCTGACGTCATATAAAAACACAATAAGAAACGTTATGATCAGTCTCACTTAATGACGTGAACAGGGCGGTGAAATCACTTTAGAGGAAATCACTGAGCCACTCATTCTAACATATTTGAGTTTTTTCTTTCAGTCTCAGGTAAAAGACTTAACGGAGGTTTTTTGTCCGTTAAACACTCATCTATGTTTTTTTTGCTTGTGTGACGCACCTGAACCTGTCGGGCGAGGCCCAGGTCAGTAACTTCAGGTCAGTAACAAAAAAACAGAAATGTTATGAAGCAGCTGCACCTTTTTGCTCCAAATGCACAGATTCTCACTCTGCTGTTATTTTCATCATTTGTGATGATTGGAAGTTAGAGACCAGTCAATCAGAAAACCTGTTTGAAAGATTTTTTCTATTAGACAGAGATGACGTCATGATTGGGGACGTCTGTTATCTCCTTCTAATGAGGAAATGAAAAGGTTATCAGGATGGCAGCAGGAAGCAGTAGATCATTTATCAGCCTGAAACACACAGCCTTCATTTCAGCAAACATTTTCTATTTTCTGCAGCTGCTGGACAAAATAATTAATTTCCATCTTGAAGAGACTAAGAGTCAGTGACGACAACAGTGAACAAAACTGATGAAGATCATTCAGAAATGTCCAGAAATGTGGCACAGAGCTGAACCAGAATAAAAACTTCAGATTGTTGTATTGTCCTGCAGATGGTAATAATCTAGGGTATGTTTTACATCAGCTTCATTGCATTTAATAAAAGTAAAACAAACATTTCCAGTAAACAGAACACACCAGATCTGACCTTTCAGGCACATAAGGCGACTGTGGCTCAGTAGGAAGAGTTGTCGCCTTGCAATCAGAAGGTTGTGGGTTCAATTCCAGCTTCCTCATGCCATATGTCGATGTGCCCCTGGGCAAGGCACTTAATCTCAAGTTGCCTACCGATCTGCGTATCGGTGTATGAATGTGTGAGCGTTAGAGAGTGCAGTTGGGTGAATGTGGCTCTAGTGTAAAGCGCTTTGAGCAGTCTGTATGACTGGAAAAGCTATATAAGTTCAGTCCATAACTGCTTTCACCAAGGCCCTTCAAAACGCCCTTGCTGGACTCTTAGATTTATCCAAAACAACCTTTTATCCCACAAAAAAGATGACCCGAGTCTTTAAAATATCAATGTTTTAACATTCACTCTTAAAGTGAATTTGTCTTTTCCTTCAGTATAGAGATTATATGTTGGGAACCTGAGAAAGTGAGACCGTTTTTATCTACTAGGATAGCTTGGCTAGTTCTGGTTCTGTTTCTGTAGATTAAAGAATATAGCATGTCCAGTCCTGATTGGTCAATCAGGCCCTTGTGATGACTCCCTCCCCAGAAGCTGCTAGCTCTGAAGGCAGTGGAGTTCTAAGACTCAGAGAAAAATAGAATCAACAACCAGCAATAGGTACAGTTCAGCTGAGTCAGAACCAAGCCTGATTACCCTGCCAGATCTGCTTGAGTTACATGTTTTGTTTGCTTCCTAAAGTTCTTTATTTTTATGTGAAGTTCCTACAAAGCCTGGTTTTGTTTTTTCTATACATCTCTGATGAGCTCAGCGCCAATTAGACTGTTTTCTTTGTATTCAATTCCATCCCAGAGTGATTCAAAGTATGAAACCATCCAAATACTCAACCAACTGGGCTGGACAAACCAGCTGCTCCCAAAAACCTTCAGGGTGGTGAGAACTGCTGGTACAGTGGCGTAATTCCTCATCTCTTAAGCTAGGAAAGGGGAACCGCGGGTTCCTTGAGGAGCGACACAACAAGACCCAGTCCCAAGTAAGGTGTTCTGCTTCTTCTGTTATGGGGGTTTTCCGTTGCTGGGAAATCAAGGCTGTTCGTAGACATTTAATTCACACACTAAATAGGATGTGATGGGATCATTTAAAGGGATGGGAAAAGAATTCATCCCTCAGACTACATTTTGATATATTTCTGATTATTGCTTATTGGACTAATTATGATATTTATTTTTTACATAGATTATTATAGTTCCATGCAGCATTTCCACAGCTACAGTTAAAATGATTTTCAGGTGCTATATTTTCCCTTTCCTCCTTCTGGTGTCCAGAAGCAGCAGGAGGCGGCTGTTGCCTCCACTCATTCTTTGTTGATGATATCTGCCAAAACGATATTGACGGCCAGTAGATGGTAATCCATAACGTCAGGGAACACAGCATATTGTGTCCTTTTTTGAAAAACTTAGAGTCAGTTCAGAGGGAAAGGCTAAAAAGTGCATCCATCACAGGTCAACCAAAGTCCTCTGAGTTATGCAACAGTCCTGCATTCCAGGTAGGATCCCAGCCTGGACTTAAAACAAATGTATTTGGATGAAAGGAACAGATATTCTGGATCTAGATCACACACTCAGATTGGACTGCTGCCAGATTTTATCAGCATTCTGCTGAAGAGATGAACGTGTTTAAACATTTAATGACATCCCTGTTCACTCTGACAGCTTTAGCTTTTGTTTCTTCACTGACCCACTCATCACTGCTCATTAAGCGTGCATTTATTCTCCCACTGACCTCAAATCTACAGGCTGACTGGGAGATACAGGACACCGAGGTTGCAGTTAAGGAATGAGGAAGCTAAACTGATGGGAAAAATTCTCTTTGCTTTCCAGGCGGCTTGCATGTCACCAGGATCACAGTCAAGAACCCTCACTGCACAATCATTCCAGTTGCTGAATAATACAAAGCAAACAGTGACCTACTTTCAGAGTAGGGAACAAGCTAGAGAGAAGACCTGGAGCAGGATTCAGCAGGGAAGTGGACGGCAGGATGAATGGAGGACTGAACTGGAGGCGGGCCAAGCCGTGACTGACAGACCCAAAGCGTGGTTTTCCCCGGGGCCAAAAGGGTGAGCCCAAAGAGTCCGTTTTGGAAATTCCCAGTTTTCCTACTTCCACGGCTTGCAGCGTTCTCTAAATGTGATTAAATCAGGCAGGCACAGGAATACAGCAGCAAGCCCCTATGCTGGAGGCCTCCCTACATCAGGAATGCAGTTCATGGTACCAGGGCCCTGGGGCACAGTTTTCACCCCCTCAATTTGGGGGAAATTTGGCAAAATTTTCCCCCAGTTTCACCCCTCAATCTTTCCCCGTTTTTTCCGGGCTGTTTTTTGGATTTCACCCCAGGGCGGGCTGTTTGCAGGGCATTTGTTGCTGGGAGAGTTTTTTTTTCAGGATCATCAGGGGGCCCTAAAAAGGGAAAAATTCCTGACAAAAAAAAACCCGGATTTTAAAAAAACAGGGCAAGTGACACCTTTTCAGCTGTTAAAGTGGCTTTACTTTTTATAAAACCCGCGGGGCGCGGTGATGGCTCCAATCCCAATGTGGGCGTTAGACTCAGGTCGTTTTATACCCTTTAAAAACATTCATACGACTCATTTATGTCAGTTTCTCTGTTTTCTGTTAACAGAGAGCATGTTGTCTGGGTTTGTTTATTTTTTTTTTGTTATATCTTTTTATGGTCCAGGGCTTTTCATGCATGCATGCATGCATTTTGCTTTTTTCATGCATGTGGGGAATGGGGCATATTTTTTACCCCTTAAACCAAAAAAGACAACACTCCAGAAAAGGGGCCTAAATCAATTTTTATTTTTTGAGGAAGAAGTTCGGGGAGGTTAAAATTTTCAAATGCATAAAAAAAAAAAGGAAAAATGGGTCCAGTTTTTGGGGCTGGCTCTGCAGATCTTTCACCACTGTTTTCACATCCTGAAGTCACCACTTCCAGATTTAATGCGTTTTGGGGGTTTAAAGATGTTTCAGATAATACGATTTTTTTTATAATTTAAGGTATATGGATTTAAAAGTAGTTAAAAAGTATTTTTTCAAATAAATGTTTTTAATTTATTAAAAAAATTTAAATTTTCTGTTGGGAAATTTCGGGTTTTGTAAAAGAAAACAGGTGGCTAAAAGAGCCATGACAACTGTTCTAATCCTGTTTGGGGTCATGGGGGCAGGACCTGGACCGGTCAACAGCCAATCCCAGATGAGATAGAGGTTGTATGGAGAGAGTTTGTCATGTCAGGTAAATGAAAATAATCACTTCTATAGCATTCCTGCTGCTCCATCTTTAGCTGTGTTTAGGTTATACTGTTAAATTACAGACTGCAGCTCTTTCTGCTTCTTTATTTGCTGTAATTTTGCTGCTCTTTGTGTTTAAAAGGTCTGGTATTTATGATTTTTTTATTATTTTAAACCTGGAGTTTTTTTTTTCCCCAAAAAAAACCCAAAAAAAAAAGCATTTTGGGTTTTTTTTATAAACCCTTTCAATTTGGCTTTCTTCGCCCTTTTTGTAATTTTTTTGTGTTGTTTCCCTTCCCTTTCGGGTTTCGGTGTGGGGAGTTAATTACTTTGTGTGTCTTAAAGCAATGTTTTGAATTTTAGAAATATCTCTACATATCCTCAACCATTTTACTATAAAAACTTTTCCAGATATAAAAGGGTTACTTAAAAAAAAATTTGGTTTTTTTTTTATTTAATGACGGGTTAATTAATTCAGGGTTTTTTAGATCCACAGACGGTAAAAAACCCCCAAATGCAGATGGGTCTTTCAGGGCTTTCAGAGAAGAAATTTGAAAATGTTGGTATTTTGAGTATATTTATGAAAATTTTTTTTTTTCCCTTTTTGGCGGGCAAAATTCGCCCCGGGCGTTGAAATTTTATTTTTTTGTGATAAAAATTTTCAATTAAAATTAAATTTAAATTAAAATTCAAATTATTAAAAAACCCTTTTTTTTTTTTTAGCACCATGCTTCTCATTTTGCCCAGTAAAACCCCAAACATTTAAAAGGGGAAACTTTTTTCATTTTTTTTTAAAAGGGTTTAAGTTTTTTTTTTTGGGGGGGGGGGGGGGGCTGCTTGAGTCCCTTGTTGCAGGTTCAGACCCCCCCCTTTCCTCTCGCAACCCCACCCGGGTTTTCCGGGGGGGGTTAAAAAAACCCTTCATCATTAAGATTTGGTAGTCGGGGGAGATTTTGAGGAAAAGGAAGTATGGGTAAAATGGAAAGTGGGGGCCCGGAGTTTGTTTCTTCAGCAGAAACCCGGCAGGTTTTTGAAATCTTTTGCGGTCCCGGGGATACCAAAAAAATGAAAGAAAATTCTGTCTCATGGTGGTGTTTTGGGAAAAAAAAAACCCAAAAAAAAAAAAAAAAAAACCAACTTTACGTAGAGGACCCAAATTTTTAAAAAAATCTGTGCTGAAAGTCTGGGAAAAGGGCGGGCCTCGTTTTTCTTGGGAACGAAGGCGGGGCCATGCCCAAATTTAAAGAGGTGAAAAAGGACTGCGTTTTGGGCCTCTCACAGGGGCCACAGTGAATTATCATTAAGAGCCTTTTGAGTCTTTTTTTTAAAGGAAAAATAAAAATTAAACAATTAATAGTGAGGGAAGGTTTAAAAAAAATTTAAAAGGTTTTTTAAAATAATTTTTTAAAAAACATATTTGTAAAAATTTTCTGGGCCATAATAATTAAGTAGCAGAAAAAAGGTATTTTTTTGGGTTTCAAAATTAGGGGTAAGCGGGGGTTTCTGTCAACCAACGTGAAAAAACAATGTTTGGGTTGGGCAGGGGTTTTAAATTTTGATTTTGGAAATTTTATTAATTACAAGGGGGCTGGGTAAAGGGGAACTAGGGGCCCGGGGTTAACAGAAAAGAAATGTGGGGAAAGCGGGTATTTTACAGGGGGAACCAGGGGAAAAAAAATAAAAACCCGAGATTTATAAATACGGGAGGGAGAGGGGAAATTGGGCCCCAAATGAACCAAGGGTTTAAAACAGGGGTTAAAAGGGACCCGTGGTAAAGAAAGAAAGGCGGGGAACTAAAGGGAAAAGGAGGTTTAATTTTAAAAAGGATGTGTAGGGATTTACCGGGGGTAACGGGAAAACCATAAAAGTAACAGAAATATCAAACAAGGGGGAAAACCCTTTTGGAAGGACAAACAGAAAGGAAACAGATTTTTAAAAGGGGAAAAATTAAAAAAAACCTCAACACGAATCCAAAAGTCATTTTAAAACAGGGAAATGAATGATGATCAAAATCAAAATGAATGAAGTAAAAATAAAGGGGGCAGTAAACCCAAAGTAGACAAAACCCAAAAATTAAGCCCCGGGGCTAATTAGGGACAATAAGTGTTTCAGGGAAAAGAAAAATGCATCTAGACCCTTCCACTTTGGTTCCTTGTTTTACAGGAGGTCAAACCAAGGGTCTCATTTTTTTCCTACATGTCTTTAAATTTTTGGGCCTTTAAATATTTTTTCTAAATGTACTTGGGGGCACAATTTAGCAGAAATTTAAGTTTCCTCAATTTAAAAAGGGGTTTCTGATATTCACATATTTTTAATAGTCAAAAAAGTCAGGGGCTGAATTAACATTTTTAGGATTTGTGATCAGCCAAAAAAAAAGGGGGATGGTTGGGGGTTTTCCCCTTTGCGAAAAGAAAAATTTAAACTTAGCATTGACCGGGTTCAGAAAAGATTTTTCGGGAAAACTGGTTGAAACGCTTTGGGGAAATTTTTTGCGGGCCAAAATTAAAAGAGCTGCATGTCTGTTTGCCAAAACCACATGCAGAACATAAAGGAACTCAGGAATTTAAAGGGTTTATTTTGGACGGGCCCTTACATTTTGGTTCCTGCCCAATTTTTGGGAGCCAAAAAAATGAGGAAAGGGCAATGACAGGAGAAAAACACGGGGGGCTTAATGTCCCCACAAAGGCTAAATCACCCGGGTGATGAACAGTCGTCCAACGGGCCCCAAAAAACCCCAAAGGAAAATTTAAGAAATTTGCAAAAGGTGTACAGTCGGGCGCAGGCCAGCCATGCCCCCGGGCAGAAGGCTCCTCTGCTTTGCGGAATGATTCACACCACAGAAAAACCAAGGAAACCCTCAAGTGTCATCTGGCCCCCTAAAAATAAACTCCCGGGAACCCTTCAATGTGGAAGCAGTTTTAAATCATTGAAAAAGGAAAAAAAAAAAAAAAAGGTGGGCCCAACAAAGTATTTCCGGGTCCCGTTTTTTTTCCTTTTTCTTTTTTTTGGCCCTTCTAAAATTTGTGGTAAGCCCTTGGCGGACAAATCAAATGTATCTGTAGAAACGTGCGATGGTCAGAGGAGACAAAGATTGAGCTCTTTGGACATAACAAGCAGAGTGTTAGAAATGAGTCAATGTAAGGCTTTCATAGCTTAGAACTCTGTGCAGCTGTAAAGCTCCTCATTTTATCAGGCATGCTTGTGAAGCTCTCTGTCTGCCTGACTGGACAGATGAAGCTGCCTCTCTCCCTCTGAGGTGCCTCTCATGCCAAGCCAAGCACATCTCCTGTGATGTTTCTGAAGCCTCTTTATGAACCGGAGACGTAGCCTGATCCTCTAACACCTGGTTCAAGTGGACAGATATTCCAACTTATCCACTGGAGACAGCAAACGTCACACAGAGAAGGGGGAACATTATAGCTCTTTAATAACAGCATCAAAATCTATGTTCAACAAACAGTTTTTATGTATTTTATTGAGGTTTTATGTGACAGACCAACAGCAAAGTGCAACAATGTGATGTGATACACTTTAAATAGCTGTAACAAAAAAAATCACAAAAAGTCCAGCTTTTATTCAGGTCTTTATTCTGACACTGCTAACAGTTGTGTGTAACTGCAGCTGTCCTGCTTCGGGCCCTCAGATTTTTCTTTAGGAACTTTTAGAAAAACAACCGCACCATGAAGCCCAAAAGACAGCGGGTTTTAGGGAACTTTCTGGTCCATTTTTAATTTGTGGGGTTAGATTTCCCAACAATACCCCAACCTTTGAACATTCACAGACCTTTTTTCAACTATCATCAAAACACAAAGAGAAAAAAATTTGCAGACCTCCCAAAACCCGGGACTCCACAAAAACTGCAGGGCCGGGCAATAAGAAGCATAATAAAAAGAAGAAAGCCAAGAGGCTCATGGAAAACTCAAAGGAGCTGAAAGGGGACCCACACTCAGGTGGAGGAATGTTCTGCCCTGACCCAACCCCGTAGTCATGCACTCCCACACTTTAAAATTTAAGGAAAAGAGGGGTTTGGAAAGAAACCTTTGGGGATATCCTTTAAGAAGTCCTGCTTGCATTTTTGCCACAAACCACTAGGAGTCACGGGAAAAAAAATGCCCTAAACCCACCTGACCCACTTTAGTGAAATAGGGATTTGGCCCGCATCAGGGTGGGGACATGGATAGGGTAAAAAGGGTATGAAGATGGAGGAGATATGTGGAGGTTTTTTAGATAAAAAAGATCCATGTTTTAGAATGGTTTAGTAAAAGGGCCCGGGGCCAAAAAATTCCAGCCATCAATTGTGACAGGATTTAAAAAAATGATGTTCAAGATGATCTTAAACCCAATTTTGGAAACCCTTTTGAGGGGTTTTTTTAAAAGAGAAATGGGCGGGAGTTTTGGGGTCGGGAGATGTTCAAATCTGGTAGCAACAAAAGACCTGACCCCAAATTTTTGGGGAAGGGTTATCAGATTTTTTTTTCCATTTTATTTTTTGCATTTTTTTCCACAAAAAAACCCCAAATTTAAAAGGTTTTTGGTTGAAATTTTAAAACAAATTTGAGAAGTAGACATTCATTTTCAAAAACACTTTTGGAAAAAAATTTTTTAAGGAATTTGAATTTCACACGGTTTTTTTTTATTGTAAAAAAATTTTTAAAAACCATGTGTCATATTCCTTTTACCCCACAGTTATACTTTTATTGGTCTATTTAGGTCTTCCTGAGGCTGACAGATTAAAACCCAGCTCAATTTTTTTTATATAAAAGTGTTTCTAAATTTCCCTTTTAACATGTAAAATTAACGGGGCGATTTGCGCAAAAGCTGGGGCCCTTCCAGTAAAAAACGCCTCAGTGCTCCTCAGCACCCTTTTGGGTTTTGGAGGGGTTTTAAAAAAAAGACAAAAGGGAGGGGTATGTAGGGATTCCCTCCAGAAAATTTCCACGGGGGAAAGGCTCCACAGAGGTACCACCAGCAGCTCGGATCATCCCTGCGCTCCATCGCCAGCAGCAAACACCCACACAGCCTCCTGTAGTAGAACATCTTTTCCTCTCCGCTGCACACCGCCTACATGTCCCTCTCTCCCTCTCGGCAGCCGCCAGATGTTTGTGGGCAGATCAGAGGGCAGGGGGTGGCACCTCTGCTGGAGCTTCAACAGTCTTATCCTGTCCTACAGGTGGGACTTTATTTTAAGGGCTGTCTGTACCGGGGGATTAATGCCCCTACGCTGCACTCCCATCTTTGTGGCCCGAAATTTAAACCCCTGCCCCAACAAAAAATTTTCATTTTGTTGTTTTGCTGCCCAAAAAGGCAAAAATTTTTAAAAAAAGGGGGTTAAATTAACCCGTGACGGAAAGGGCACCAAACAGCAAAATGGTTAAAACCCTGGGGAACCCAAAAAAAAAATGGGCCCGGGAAAAAATTTTAGGACCAAACATGAAAACAATTCAGGTTGTGTGGATCAGGCGAGATGTTTCGTTGTGCAACGAAAAGTCAGTTAAGGAAAACCAGGAGCAGAAGATCCAGTCAGAACTTGTCCAGTGCTCCCAGTGAGGCTGAATAATCCCACCTATCAGGACCTGCAAAAAAACAACCCAAAACAGCCCAAACAGCAGAGGGTCGTTTCCCAGCAAAAAACAAAAGAGAAAAACAAGCGCTATGGAGTTATAAAAAATTTAAATTTAATTTTGCAATAATCCACCTGGGGATTTTGTTTTTTTTGCCCTGTTTTTGGAAAGAATAAAACATTGATCCCCTTTGAGGAAAGATTTTTCCCCCCCCAAATTTTTAAAATGAAAAACCCAGCTTCGTGGCAGGGTATGCAGGAGTTCCTGGGGATAAAGGGAAAACTGTTTACCATTGACTGCCCTTTCCAGCCCCCCGGGACCTAAACCCAAATAGAATACCTCGGGGACATCAGGTTTGGGCCCAAACGGGTTTGTCCCCTCGGGACTGTCCAGGGGCTCAGTGATGCCGTGGTCAGGATCGGGAAGGAGATATCCCAGGACACCTTGCGACATCTCATAGGGGCATGCCCTGACGTTGTCAGGCAGTTTTTCTGCATGTTGTATTCAATATAAAATAATCTAACAAGGAAAGAGTTGAATATGTGATGAACAGGTTTCCATTGAAAATACTAACAGCCAGTGACCTCCTGCCCTGAGGGATCAGCTAATAAAAGACTGCAGAATGCTTGTTGCATGTTTGGAAATGTTTGTTGCCCTCTCCTCATTTTCCCATTTAAGTGTTTCTGCACTTTCAATCTAACATTGTAAATAAGAAAATGTTTTGCCTGGTGAAATAAAGGCTTAATAATAATAATAATAAAAAGATTTTATTAAAGTTGGATCTTTATTTTAGAAAAAAATTAGAAACCAGGCGTAGCTTCAGTAGCTTTGTGGCCAATCCTCTCCCTGATGCCACTCCAGCTTTCAGCTTTTCAGAGTATCAGCATTCAGTACAGATCTGTGTTGCAACAAGCTCTGGTTTCTATGGAGCGTCCGCCTACACAGCCAGCAGTGAAGGCAAATCAGCTCATAATGCCAATCTTCACCCACTCGACATCCCAGTCCGCTGTTGTAAGTGCTGCTGCCTCTCTGCAGCACGCTGAATATCTGCACTCCCTGTCCTTCCTGTCTGGAGCTTCTGCAGCCCACCAAACTCATCAGAGCTACAGATCTTATGTAACAAGAAATGCGGATATCAGATTCCAATCAGTCAATCAACCTTTAATTAGTACTCCTCTCCTTGACATAACCACTGACTGAGCTGCTGGAGCCATTATCTCGGCATCCTCTGTTTGTCTTTAACATAGAAGGTACCCCTGGATCAGTGAATCTGCGGGATTTTTTTCCTGTCCTCTCAAAACCCTGTCTCTTTTCACAGAGAGATGCTTATACAAGCCTGGTTCTGGTTCTGCTGGGGGTTCTTGCTATTCAAATGGAGTTGTTCCTTCCCACTGTCGCCCGACGCTTGCTTGGTAGGAGGGATAGCTGAAAAGTCAGATCTCAAAGTAATCGGCTGGGCTTCATTGACAGATATTTAACTACCAACAGACGTTTTATGAATTTGACTGTACATATCACGTCATTGGATCTGAATGTGGCCACATGATTGGATTGAATTCATTTGATTAACCTGAATAAAATTCAGGGTAAAATGGATTCTAATTCAGTGCACATGAATTGAACCTCTTAGAACACATTGAAATAGAAATATTTTTTACTATCCCACAGTGGAGAAATTCAGGTGTATTAGTGGTAATGTGAAAGGCAAATGGAAGTATGCAGATTCACACAACGGTAAAAAAATATTGAAAACAAAAACTAAGAACAAGAGACCGCACAGTTAGGGAAAAATAATGCACTGCCTTGAGATTAGATTTGACGTTACATTAACAAACGTCTGTTGAACTCAAGCCAGTTCCAGTAGCTGTATTTACCCACGTATGGGTTGCTTAGTGATTTTTAATCCTTAGACTATTTTTTCATGGGAGATTTTATTTTTTAATTAAATATTTAATTCACTGTTATTGTAAAAGAGATTCAGGATTTTGACAGAGTAAAAAAAAAGTAGACTGATGTTTTCAAGTCTTTATTTCTGTTAATTATGGTGATTTTCTGTTTACAAAAATTAAAACAAGACATTTTAGGAGATTACAACAGACCAATAAAAAAAACATTTTTATTGCAGAGGATTACATATCATTCTGTGTCTATGATATGTATTACTTGTTCTAAAGAGAACATACCGTTTAGCAGAAATAGTGGTCTCTTAATTTCCAAAGCCAATTTGCCACTCACAATATGGCGGACGCGCTGACGCATGGTCTCTACGGGACAAGGAGAGAGGGGTCTGGCTGCAGAGGAGCTCCAGCGGAGTCCGCTAGATAACATTTCTGCAGCCAGTTGATCTTGAATAAATCCAACGCAGCGTCTGTTCTTCTTTATATGTTATTATTACGTATTTTTAACTCTTGATTTCCTGTTTTGAAGCCATAATTTTGAAAGTCTCAGGCTACATCCGGCTAACTCCAGCTAACATCAGAAACGTCACGATGGCAGCGGAGACCGAGTGAGTTTGTTGTTAACATCTCTGAGTTTCTTTCACAGATTACAAACGACATACTTAGATCCTGCTTCCCCTCCTCCAGCTCCCAGTTGGCCGCTGTTTTCAGAGGAAAATCTGGAAAATTGTCGCAGACTCTAGCTAATGACAAGCTAACAGGCTAGCTCTAGCAATTATAAAACGGTAAACAACCTGACAGTTTGGCTGTTTGTGTCCACAGGGTTCAGTCTGAGATCGAGGTGCTGCAGTCCATCTACCTGGAGGAGCTGCAGGTGGACAGGAGAGAGGACGGGTGAGGAAGCAACATTCCTGCTGGGATCCTGCCTGGGATTTGGGAATATTTACGAGCAGGAATTAATGGTCTAAAAGGAAACTAGTGTAATTAACAATAGAAGTAAAAGGCACAAAATAATATGGAGTTGCTGTCTTGGTGACATTTCATGAAACATTCGTAAATAAGAACTTGAAACAACAGATTTCAGGAAAATGTTGGAAATCAGGTAAAAGTTCATCTGCAGCAAGACTAAAACATGAAGAATCCTTTATCAGCTGTAGCTCAGTGGCAGCACACAGCTTAAAGGCTTTATTGGCGCAATAAGCTGTTGTTTGCACAGATTAATTAATACATGGACCGGCTCTGTGGTCTCAGCTTTAGCTTCATTTGCTGTTTTCTTGTTTTTGGCGCTGCAGGGGCTGGGAGGTGAGTCTGGTTCTGTATCCTTCCACAGCTCAGGACTCTGTCTCTCAGTTTGTCCGTCTCACTCTTCGTCTGACCCTCGATCAGCAGGTATGTCCACCTCCCACCCCACCCCCTTCCTTCTCTCAGTCCATCTCTTCATCCAGTCTGGCTAAGTTGGAGCTGCTTCAAAGAGGAATGGGCAAATGTTTTAGTCTGTACATGTGCAAACCTGGTAGAGACATAAGCCAAAAGGCTAGAGGCTCATTTTCGTTCCACTTGAACGTCATGTTCTACTTTGTGTTGGTTTATCATCCTAAATCCCCCCAAATACATTGAAGGTTGTGGTTATAACTTGACTAAATCAACAGAGAAAGTAAAAAGTTTCCATATTCTCAGTTTTTTATCCGTTTTTGTGGTTAAAGACGTTTGACAGCCTTTCCTTCTACTGTTTGATCAGTATCCCTCGTCGTCTCCAGTCATCTCCATCCACAACCCACGTGGGCTCTCTGATGATAAACTCAGCAGGTAAAAAGTTTCCTGCATCGCCATCAGGCCAAAGACTCGGATCTTTTAGTAATCTGTTCTTCTTTCTGCTTAGCGTCCAGAGATGCCTCCAGGCAGAGGCTCAGTCGTGGCTCGGTTCACCGGTTCTGTATCAGCTCATCGAGGTCAGAACATGAAGCGCTGTGAAAGTACGAATATTGCAGATGTTCTGTCATTTCTGTGATCACTGGTTTTCTTTGCATCCATGCAGAAAGCTAAAGAAATCCTGACTGAAAGCAATATTCCTCATGGAAACTGTGTCATCTGCCTTTATGGCTTTAAGGTAAGCTGTTTATTTTGCTGTTTATCGATCTCCTGCATTCAATTAAATTAAATTAGCTGTTTGGATAGAAGGTTTAAAAGCCATTTTGGTGGATTCAGACTTCTTGCAGTTTGGACTGCAGATATTTGTTCCTGAAATCCTGAAGTGAATTTATTCGTGTTTCGGGTTCTAAGGAGGGAGAGACTTTCACCAAGACGAGTTGCTACCACTACTTCCACTCGCACTGCCTCGGCCGCTACGTCAGCCACTCTGAGCGGGAGCTCCGGCAGAGGGAGAAGGAGCTGATGGAGGATAAAACCAGAGATGGAAGCAGCTGTCAGGTCAGTTAACAGCAGCTGGACAGAAAAAAACAAAGAGTTTAATCAAACTTCCTAAATCTGGACTCTGCTTCCTCCAACAGGAGCTGACGGTGGTGTGTCCAGTCTGCAGAGAGCCTCTCACGTATGACGTCAGTCAGCTTTTATCATCTCCTGCACCAGAGCTGCCTGAGGTAATCCCAGCTATCATGAAGGAGCAGCTCTGAGCAGGCGGGTCAGAACTCTAACCGCCGTTTTCTCTCAGCTCGATCAGGCAGCGATCGGCTCAGACTTTCAGAGGAAGTGGGCGGAGCTCCAGAAGCTTCTGGAGAAGCAGAGGTGCAGCGGTGGGGTCATCAACCCTGAGGAGGAATCCAACCGCTTCCTGATCCACATCCAGGAGGTAGGGATGAAGGCAGTGATGTTCAGTGATGAGGAATATTAACCTGCATTAATCACAATAATAATACATTTTATTTACAAGCGCCTCTCATAACCCTCAAGGTCACTGTACAAATAAAACCTAAAAAAACAGCAACAATAAAACCAGATAAAATCAGGAACAGGAAGCAGTGTAGAGAAGAAGGATCTGAGGAAGTGAGAGGAGATCACGTAAGGAAGTGGAGCGATCAGCTGTCTTATCTGTTGAAAAATGCTTGACCCAATCAGGGAGCTTTATGACATACAGTTGAGGTCACATGTTTACATTCACTGTATAAAAAATACCTTTTTTTTCCCCTCAACATCTGAATATCAGGTCAGTTAGGATTATCAATGTTATTTTTATTTGCTTAATATCAAAATAATGTATATTACTTTCATAAAATTCAGAAGTTTACATACACTAAGCTCACTGTACCTTCAGAGCCCAGATATTGATGAAGATGCTTTGTCTGAGGTTATTTCCCAACATTTGGTTTAATTGGAGGCAAACCTTAGGAAGTATTTTAAGGCAACGACTCGAACACGCTGCTGCCTCCTGTGACATCATGGGAAAAAAAAGAGGTCAGCCAAGATATCAGGAGATCCAAGTTTCAGATGGAAACCGCTAAAGACCTTGAGAAGATGCTGCTGGAGATGGTCAGAGAGTGTTATTGTCCACAGTGGAACAAGCCTTGGACCAACCGGGGCTCAAAGGCCACTCAGAGAAGAAGAAGACATTACAGTGGTGTACAAAGTTTGTGCACCACGGGCCAAAATCGCCATGTTGAAAGAACTCAGGGGCCATAATTTAGTTTGTCCAATAAAAATAATTTAATAGTGAATTCTTCTCCTTTTATCTGCTCGGGAATAAATTAAAAAATCAAAATTTTAATGAAATGAAGCAGAAAAGAACATATTATTGTAGATCTGATAAAGGGTGTCAGACGTTTGCTTAATAAAAGAAAGGTGTCCAGTTTCCTGACTTCCTGGTTGGAATTTATTTAGTTGGTCTATGAAATGTATTCAGTATTTTTCACAGCAACCAGAACCAGAACCTTCTGTGGGAACTTGGCTGTATGTATCCAGGTTTAATGAATGGCTGTGTCCTTTCATTGAACCTTGAGTCGCACAATGTGTTGTTCCAAAGACTTCCAACATAAGATCTACATTTATAATAAAACATTTTCATCCTAAAAAATAAAAAAATATCCATTTGCTTCATCCCAATTTGCTGGAGGGCCAAATTCTTGAGCTGCCGTCGGGGGCCACACAAAACTATTCCACTAGCCACAAAAGGCCCCCGGACCACACGTTGAACACTGCTGCATTACACCAAAGGCAACATAAAGCGTGAGTAGAAGCTCATTTTTGAAGACATGTCCTGTGGTTCGTTCCATTTGGAGGAACAATGAGAAGCTTGTAGGGCTGAGAACGTGAAGTCTGAAGAAGGTTAAGAAAAATATCAAAATAATCAAATTATTCTGGCTTTGATCCCACTGAAATAATTCTGCTGGTCCCCACTGATTAAATGTCCGACTGCCTTTTTTTTCTGTGCATTTTATCCCCTGGTTTCAACTGCAGGTCAGAGAAAGAACGTTGATGTTATCAAAACTAAGCTTTATTTCTAATCAAATTACAAACAGTCAAGGATTATATTCATACTTAACCACTCCAGGTCAGAGGTTGGGTCACCATGTGTTCTATTTAGGGTTGCATGGTGTCCTTCAGTTATTTCTAATCATGAGAAGATGGCGCTGTTTTAAGTGACTGTTTATTCTGTTTTTTTAACCTGTAAACTCGATGTGCTTTAAATAAATTGGTGCTCTTTAAAATAATTTTCTCGATATATTTATGTATTAATTATCTGTGATGTTATGGAAGAGTGCGATGTGAGCACTAACCCCTCTGTCCAAGGCTAATTTCTCTCAAAGGAGACAAATAAACAGCCTTTGACACTAAGGATTAAACCAAAACAAATGAATCGTGAAAACTAACCGCTACTTCGTCGTTGAAGCTTTAGACTGGTTGAAAGCAAAGCCTCCTGTTCTGTGAACAAGAATCAGAGCAGATGGGTCTGACTGGAACAGGGGGAAGGTGTGAAATGGATCTCTGAAGGTGTGAAACTGCTGATTCTGGATGAATGTGATGAGTTAACTCAGGTTCTGATGTTTCCTGCAGGCTCCTCCTGAGGCTGAAAATGGAAACCCGGAGATCGATGCTTCTCCTGGCCCCGTTTCCTCCTCTAATGATACTGCCATCCGAGCGGAACACTTTGTTCCTGGACTGTCCCACTTTAGTGACTTTCGGGCCCATAGGCATCAGAACCAGGCGAGGGGGCCGAGAAGAGGAGGAAGGCCCAAACCCCATTCTGGGCAGGGTGCCCCCATCACAGAGCAGCTGGAGCAGCTCTCTCTGTTGTCAGACTGCACTGATCACTCAAAGATGATCAGAGTTCAAGAAGACGGCGGCCGACAGATGCAAAGAGACCCAGAGTCCTGTCGGACCAGGATGGGTCAGAAACCGGAGAAGCAGGTTGCTCCGAATCATCTGTCAGCTTCAGAAACTGATGACCCAAAAGATGGAGCCAACTCTGCTAGCGGCCGGGGTCACCGAGGGAGAAGAAGGGGCCCCTACCGGCCTGCCCCACATTCTGGGGCCCCTGGACCTCCACAGCAGCACTGGGACAGCCGGACCAGAAGCCGAGGAGGCGCGCCTCGGCGGGGCCATTACGGCAGGGGCCTCCAACAGAAGGTGGTGGAGAGGGGGAGAGAGGAGGTGGTATGACAAAGGGCGACAGGAGGGTGGACGAACACAAGAAGCTGTGCCTCCATCAGATTCAAGCCCTGCAACAGAAAGGACTCTCAACGTAGTCTCTTATGCTCCCGTTTGTTCCCATCATGCCGCTGTTTCAGACGCCCTTTCATATTCGCTGAAGTTCTGTCCAGGTGGTTGCTGCTTTGTGATGTGATGCCAAATGAGTTAAAGATCCACACATTAAATTTCCTCTGGATGTCGGTATGTTGTCGTCTCTTTCTGGGGTCCAGTTTGGTCCATTTAAAAATTAAGATTTTATAATTTACTGCAGATTATCAGAATCTAGTCCACTGAAAGAAAACACAAAGAAAAACAACGGTTGACTAAATAACAGAGGCTCATACTTCCAAAATAAAACTATTAAATTCATTTTCTGTCACCTTTACTCTCCTTTTAAATTGTATTATTGGTGTACCTTAGGAAATATGCTTATTTAACAGTTAAAAATGAAAAAAAGTCTTAACGTAATAATTTATATAGTACTTTTCAAGAGAATCATGATGTCAGTGCAAAGACCAGGGGAGAGGCTGCATTGGATCGTAGATCTACTAATTCAGGCTACGTTGTGTTCCTAGAATCAAGTACTTCCACACTTGGGCTGCACAACTTATCGCGGTTATGTGGTCATTGCAAGATCAGTGTGCGCAATATATTACAAAGGACTATTTGGAGTGCAATAATTGTTGATAATTGTTGGCTCACATACAGGGGTTGGACAATGAAACTGAAACACCTGGTTTTAGACCACAATAATTTATTAGTATGGTGTAGGGCCTCCTTTTGCGGCCAATACAGCGTCAATTCGTCTTGGGAATGACATATACAAGTCCTGCAAAGTGGTCAGAGGGATTTTAAGTCATTCTTCTTGCAGGATAGTGGCCAGGTCACTACATGATACTGGTGGAGGAAAACGTTTCCTGACTCGCTCCTCCAAAAAACCCAAAGTGGCTCAATAATATTTAGAAACTGGTGACTGTGCAGCCATGGGAGATGTTCAACTTCACTTTTATGTTCATCAAACCAATCTTTCACCAGTCTTGCTGTGTGTATTGGTGCATTGTCATCCTGATACACGGCCCCAGCCTTCAGGATACAATGTTTGAACCATTGGATGCACATGGTCCTCAAGAATGGTTCGGTAGTCCTTGGCAGTGACGCGCCCCTCTAGCACAAGTATTGGGCCAAGGGAATGCCATGATATGGCAGCCCAAACCATCACTGATCCACCCCCAGCTTCACTCTGGGCATGCAACAGTCTGGGTGGTACGCTTCTTTGGGGCTTCTCCACACCGTAACTCTCCCGGATGTGGGGAAAAACAGTAAAGGTGGACTCATCAGAGAACAATACATGTTTCACATTGTCCACAGCCCAAGATTAGCACTCCTTGCACCATTGAAACCGATGTTTGGCATTGGCATGAGTGACCAAAGGTTTGGCTATAGCAGCCCGGCCGTGTATATTGACCCTGTGGAGCTCCCGACGGACAGTTCTGGTGGAAACAGGAGAGTTGAGGTGCACATTTAATTCTGCCATGATTTGGGCAACCGTGGTTTTATGTTTTTTGGATACAACCCGGGTTAGCACCTGAACATCCCTTTCAGACAGCTTCCTCTTGCGACCACAGTTAATCCTGTTGGATGTGGTTCGTCCTTCTTGGTGGTATGCTGACATTACCCTGGATACCGTGGCTCTTGATACATCACAAAGACTTGCTGTCTTGGTCACAGATGCGCCAGCAAGACGTGCACCAACAATTTGTCCTCTTTTGAACTCTGGTATATCACCCATAATGTTGTGTGCATTTCAATATTTTGAGCAAAACTGTGCTCTTACCTGCTAATTGAACCTTCACACTCTGCTCTTACTGGTGCAATGTGCAATCAATGAAGACTGGCTACCAGGCTGGTCCAATTTAGCCATGAAACCTCCCACACTACAATGACAGGTGTTTCAGTTTCATTGTCCAACCCCTGTAGTATATTCAAAGTGTTATGAACATGTATGTAATATTCAGCCACGGCAGCAGATTCTCACAGTGGGAAATTACCCAAAACGCTAAAGGTCACAGAGTGATGGAAGCACAGATGAGAAAGAGAGGAAAGAAGGAAATAGGCAGATATCTCAGCTGATGCCATCATATTGAGCAGCCCTATCCCTTAATACCATACCATCACCACAGGGGTTCGGAGCAGAACACCCAGAAACAGACTCAGTGTTATGTTTTTCAGGCAGTATTACCACAGCGCAGTGACTGAACTTCCTCCGTTGACACTTTTTCACCCTTTGAGACAAATCTTTGATTGTCTGTTAGGCATCACTATCATTCACTCTAAGTTTGAGACACAAGCCGCAGTGATTTATCAGATGTGTTACATTCAGTGAGAGACATCTGTGGTAAAGAGGAATGTAGACTTGATTAACGTGATGAAGACTAATAAAAGTCAAAACATCAGTGATGCACATTGAGAAAATCACAAAATGGAGATAAGATCCAAGAATCATTTGACTGGAGTAAGAAAATGAAAAAGTCTGATTGAGGATGCTGAGGTGGCAACTACTCTTTAAAGTTCTAGGAACTTTAAAGGATGTACCATTTTTTAGCTCAAAATTAAAGATGAAACAAAACCTTAATGAAGGCAGAGAGAAAACCAGGAAGAACCCACAATCAGCTTCTGGTGTCCAAACCTTGTGTTTACACAGCCGCTCTAAGTGGTTTAGTTTCATAGACACTTTCAGACACATGCTATAAAATATATGAATGTTACAGGTCTTAAGGCAGACTGAGATTGAGATGGACAGCAGCCCAGAGAAGTGTGGCTGAGAAGTGTTGGATGGGCAGATTAAAAATGGTCATTTCAAATGGCCAGCCCAACTTGTTCCAGCCCAACTGATTCAAATGGCTGAATTACCTCTTTAAAACCCTGCTAATAAACTATTCATTGGATTGAGATAACGCCTAAGACATGTAGGAGATATGCCCCTGAAGACTGACTTCGGACCCTACTGGCCTAAACAAAACCCAACATCAGGAGTAAGTTTTATCTGGGTCTGTAAACCTTAGGGTCGTTGAAAGCCATTGAAAGGACACGGTCCCGCCAACCAGGGATGGTATTCTGGACCAAAAGCCAGAATATTTTACCTTCTGTTGGTCAGTCGTGAATGAGAATCATGTGGACTTACGTGTCTGTGCTCTGCGCAGGTCAAACATGACCACTGTAAAAAAACATATTACTCCAACAGTCGTTCAGCTCTGCAGAGGCCCAGTAACGAGATATTTATTTGACTCAGGCGTGTTTGGAAGAGATGCATCTAAAAGCTGCAGGACTGTAGCTCTGGAGGACTGGACTTGGCTGACCAGAGATGGCGCTAGCCGTTGGTAAGACATACATCTCTTTCTGCTTCCTGTTTGGCTGTTGCACATGGTGGGACTGTTTGCGCTTGCTGATTCGCTCAAGTTGATCTCATTTCTCTTTCTCACTTATTCCAACACCTAAACATGTTAAAAACGCTTGTTCTTGGTTGCACTCTTCACCAGCGTGGCTACTCGACCCCTTCTTGATCTGTTTGTTTTGTAAATTGCCTTAAGACAACATTTGTTGTGTATCTGTGTTATATAAGTAAACTGAATTAAATTCCCCTCCATCCATCATCTACACCTCCTGGTCCGTGCAGGGATGGGGGGAGCTGTGAGGAAGCCGGAGTACCCGGTAGAACATGCAAACTCTGTGCAGAAAGACCCCACGCTGGGATTTGAACCCAGGACCTTCTTGCTGTAAGGCAACTGTGCAACCAACTACGTCACCGTGCAGCCCTAATTGAAATCAACTGATCTTCAAGGAAGCCCATGCAAGTATTTGTACATGAGGCCTCAGAATCTCCTCTGTTTTCATGCCTCTTACCATGATGCCAGTTTACGCCTTTGCTGTTCTGGGAAGGTTTCAGTGACCAGTTTAATGTGTAGAAGCCAGTCATCTGTTTTATTTTCACCACCGGTCTAAGAGTCCCACTTAATAGGATCCTGGCCTCCAGAATCAAGTGGATGGCTTTGGCCAGCTTCTTCTCCAATAATACACCAGAACCTGTACTAGCAAACCTTAGGCCATCTACTGGAGCTCAGCTCTTTCCATAAACCACCTACTGAGGCATACCTGTAATGGCACCCTGAATGCAAGAAAATTGAGAAAAAATCTTCACTGCATTCCCTGAATGAAATTCCAGGTTAAATATTTTTAAAAAATGTGTTTTGGTCTCTACATTTGCTCCTGCTATTTGCTTCTTTCTGCACTGGATGCACAAAGTGGTTTGCAAAGAAAACATGGAGCAGTCCAGCAGATGGTAGCAATTTGCACCTATTTCTAATCGGGTCACAGTAGTTCTCTCAGCAAACACAACAGATGCAGAAGTCATAGAACTTTTTTACCCTTCTAGGTTCCTGGACAATTTTGTTTCAGATTTTTATTTTTGGGTAACCTTAGCTGGACAGCATAACATGTAGCCAGTGTATTTTGTGGTGAATTAATCTGTCAGGATGTTTTTCTTCAACTCTTTCATAAAACTTTTAATTGAAATAGAGAAAAAGTTTCTTTTTCAGTAATTTGTGCCATCCACTTCCATTTAAATATGTTGTTTGAACAGCGTTCTAATAAAATGTCTTTTTCATCTTTTCATTTTGTTTTCTTCCCCTTTGGTTGAACTTTCTTCACATTTTTATTTTATTGTCTTCTATTAAATGAACATATTCTTCCATGTATTATAAAGACTGACACAGTTCGATAGTAAAGCGGGGAAAATCATGTCGATTTTTTACTTTATCTTTGCTTCACAACTGGAACAATATTTAATATGGAACATTAAATGGTTAAAAGGTCTTTGCGAGAATGTTGCTAATTTATAGATTATTGATTAAGTTGAAATATATGTATACAAGACAATATATTATTTAAATACATAATCCAGATAAGAAGTAAACTCATTACCAAATCCTGCGTGTTTTACGAAAATGAAAAAATCACACAAGAAAGCTGTCTCTCTGGTGTGAAATTAGGCTAAAGGCTATAGATAATGTTACAATTATTAAATGTGTCACGTTTAAATCAAACCCGTTTCTGCAAAACGTGGGGAAATTTGCCTTATTTGACTGACGAATCACTCTTGCACAAAATAAACACCAAACGCCCTTCTCTTGGCACAAATTAATTATCCAATACACTTTTTACAGGTGAAAATTTAGTAAAATCAAAGTCAGCCGATACAATCAACCTCATCCGATTCCAAATAATCCTTCACTACTCAAACAGCAAAGTTCTACACAAAAATGGGTAAGTTTAAAATATCAAGTAATGAACACAGATAAAGCAAACCAGCAGTGTGTGTGTCTGGAAATCAACCAGCAGTATGCAAAAAGTGGGGAATATGACAAAGGAACTGTGGTGTTTTTTTGAACGAAGTTGAAAACGCCCGCCAGAAGCGGTAGCCCAGGCGGGAACAGAGCTGGTCATAAAAACCCCCACAGCAAAGTTGTAAACTCAGGCTTAGACAAAGAGTCGATAAAGACCTTTTGGCGGCAAGTTAGCAAAGAGTAAAGTTGGAACAAAGAAAAATGGTGACATCTGTCACCATTGATGGTACTGTCGTACTAAGTCCAGTATATACATGTGCGCACCCTATTTCGTATCGGCCCAGTGTAAAAACCATCATAACTCGTTGAGACCCAAGGCGGGCCTCAGCGATCAATACAGCACATCAGAGTTCAACACAAGTTGCAGGAAAATACAGTTTAAATAACCAATCCACGACATAATAATGGATAATTTACATCCTGCCTTAGGGCAGCTGGACCTGTAACCAATCAATCACAGACGCTATTACAGATCGCACTAAAAATCCTATCTCTCCTTACCCTGATCAAGACTACTCCTTAAGAACAGTAGAATCAAAAGAAAACAGTAATAAAAGATGGGTATTACTTTCGTTGTGAGAAATTCTGCAGGGCTGCCAGCTGTGAGAGAGAGAAGGCGGGAGGAGGGAAAGTTGAGATATGGTTAACGTGGTCCCGGTTAACTTCGGGAATGAATAGCGGTCAACCCTTCGTCTTTTGGCCTCCACTCGAGACGAAAGGGGAAAAAATATGTATCACTGAGACCGTGAGAAGCACTCGAACTTGTCACGAACAAAAACAACTCGGTTCGGCGACCGTTTCCTTGAAACTCAACGATTGTATTTTTTTTGGTTTACGTGATGTTTAAAACCAAGACCTGTATGGCTCGAATTTTCAGGTTATACGTTGAATTGTCTGTATGGCACCATCGATATTTCCAAGGAAATTTCATAGGTCTCATGTGACGTTCTTTTCAAATTGGCAAGATGGTAGAATTTAAGTCCCACGCATGGAGAGAATCATCTCCGAGTTGCCTTGCTCAAGATTTGATGGTAACATCCACGGGTGATTTTGTCGAGGGTCACCCCAGTAGTGAAAGTAATAGGTTTTTAATGCTGTCTCCGCATTTGTCCATAGTATATAACTCTCGTTTTGTGACGTCAGAC
This sequence comes from Crenichthys baileyi, assembly GCA_036173005.1. Taxonomy (NCBI): domain Eukaryota; kingdom Metazoa; phylum Chordata; class Actinopteri; order Cyprinodontiformes; family Goodeidae; genus Crenichthys; species Crenichthys baileyi. Next base: position 62,093 of record JAHHUM010000487.1, on the reverse strand, counting down.
CTTCTTGTGACGTCAGGTTGGGACGTCCCCGTCCTACCAGACGGCTAGTGCGCCACTGGGATTTGATATTTTTAAAGACGTGGCAGGTACAATACTGGATGTACAAATAAAATGGATGTTCTCTGTATTGATGTCGGCAAGGTGCCTGGTGGTGTCTCAGAGCGAATGTGTAAATGGTCCAATATTCAGCAAACAAGTGGTTGGTACACAACACCAATGAAAGTAGATTGTATGACTATGAGCGAGGATCTGAGGTCAATTAGGCAATTAATTAAAAAGCATGCATTTATTAATATTTGTGATAAAGGTACTATACTTTAAAGAGACATTTTAACGTGTCTAAAAGACACGTGCAGCACAAAATATTTGGAGCCCAAGAGATAAGAGGAAACTCCAGAACCTCACTGGATGAGATGTTCTTCAGAACTTTTCAAGAATCGGCTTAAAAATATTAGTTCCACATCTCAGATTGCAAGGAAAGCGAAATGGAGTCATATCCTTCAGCTGATTCAAGTTTCATTATACAAATGCGACTATTTAAAGTACAAAATAAAATGAGTTCGTATCACAGATGTGTATCTGTGGGTTCTTTACTCTTGAGATTCCGGACTCTTAAAATGCTCCGCATTGCATCGCATCAACCATCACTGGACGGCTCACCGTGCTCAGTAGGGACAATCATCGATCTCGTCTGACCAACTAGGGGATTGGTCTGCCAGGGTGTCTTGGTGGAGGTTGAGAGAGTCCAAGTTAAACAGAATCTTTCGCTACGTTACGTTTCATATAAAGCTCGAAATAATTTGACACGGAGTGTATTGGTTGAATGCTTTAAATAATATCCAGGGAAAAGTCCAAGAATGGTGCACTTATTTGTGATGATACAAACTATTTTCTAAAAAGTCATCAAAGCTAAAACTCATGAAAACATAGCTAAGGTCCTCCATTGGGCCAGAGAGGTGACTGTAGAATGGCACCATCACGGTCCGAACAGACTGAGGTCGTGATAGAACGGTCACACTGTTACCTCGAAGACATATTAGCAAGATTTTGCGTTCAAAAAAGAAGTCGAGAGAACCACCACAGTTTTGATAAGTTCTGTTAAAAGGAAGAGTATGACATGCTTAAAAAGATATGTATAGGATATTGATGAAGCTTGTTATTTTATTTATGTCAGATGTCTTAGGGCTCTATTTGAATATTTTACTATTAAACATAGTTTATTGTAGATATTTTCTTAACTTTGAAAAGGTTTTATTGATTGTTGCTCATTAGTCTAGTTTATCACATTTATAATACTGTTGCTCAGTTTTGAATATGATTTTAACACTTTCTAACACTATATTTTTATTTGTTCAGAGAATGGATTTATGCAGTTTTTACCCCATTGATCTATTAGAGACGTGTAGGCACTAAACACTTGTTAACGGTTCGAATAGTGTTTTAGATGTTGTTAAGGTTTTTGTTTTAGGTGATCATGTCACAGCTTGTCACATGTACCATTAGTGTTATGGGTATGGTTGACACTGAATTGATTGTTCTATTTTTGGGTTTTCAATTTATGGTATGAAAACCATATATCTAAATCTAAAATCCGGGTGTAGAGAGCTGTTGGTGTGGTCAAAATTGAGTAATACATTTAACAAAGTCTTTATACAAAGTCGCTATTACCAGAACGAACAATATGGTAAATGGGCTGCTAACTTAATATAGCCCGTGTAGCAACCAGGCCTCACGAAAGCCGATATACGTTATAACTCAAGGGCCACAAAAAGTTTTTATTTACGTACTACATAAGAGAATAGCCATAGGCTATACGGAGCCTGAAATGGCTAAAATTACAATCAATTGTCTCAATAAGCCTGAAAGTAGCGAGAGTGAATGTCAGTACAGCAGGCTAAAGGGCCCAGAACCAAGTGTGGCTCTTGGGCCTGATAGCCACCAATGCAGCTTCGTTTCCAGAGCCAACTGAGCGCAATGTCTCACTTCACAAAAATAACAAAGGCAAACATCGACCTACAGATTCTGATGTCACATATACAGAGAAAGAGAAGAACGAAAAGCGCTTAGAAGGGGGATGAAAACTACTAGAAGAGAGGAACACTCAGTGGTCCATATCATGCCTTTTGACACACATCTTTCGTCGGAAAGGTGAACACAAACGTATTCCCCTCAATGCTGAAGGTAGAACTGTGCATCAGTGTCACTGTAGAAGATCAACAGGTTCTGGAAAAAGAGTTCACAAGATGGGTAGACATTTTAGAAGAGCCAGCAGCTTAACCCAGCAGAGTCCAGAACCATTATCCAAGGAGATGACAGAAAAGTACCTCGTATGCTTGACATAGAGGACAGCACCCTACAAAATGGCTGAGATTTCGTTTAGAGAAGGTGATTACAAGTCTGACCAGTCTAGCTAGCAGGTTGAGACGGGGAAAGATCTTGATCCCCACACGAAGAAAACCATTCACCAACACAGAGCCCCTAATAGGTGCTCTCTAACAACAAAACGACTGCGCCTGAGTGGGCCCATCTGTGAAACTCCTGAAGTTTACAGATGACACCACTGTTGTTGGTCTGATTCAGGACCATGATGAGTCTGCACACAGACAGGAGGTGGACCGGCTGGTACACTGGTGCGGTCAACATCCGTGGACAGTGTGTGTGGAGTCCGGGGTGGACTCTGTGGGAGCTTTTACCTTCAGGCTGGCGCTGAAGCATCTGCCATAGAGACATGTTCAATGTTTGGTAGAGGAACAACCTGAAGAGACACTGAAGCTACTGCAGATTAGATCACAGACTGTCACACACAGTCGATTGGTTTGTCGGTAAATTTAGAAGCAACCCAGAGAATAAAGACAGAACATTTCCCTCAAATGGTCCAGATAAAGTCCAGAATGGAAGAAATATGCAGAAAATAATTGTACTGACAAAGCCAAAAAAACATATACAGGTTCTAGTAAACGAGACTAATGAGATCTTAAAACCACCAAAGACTCATAATTTCTTCACATGTAAAGCAGAGTGTGAGTTACAAGCGCTTTAACGCCAAAACAGCAACAGAAATAACAGAGCCTTCCACTAAAATACTGGTGACCCAAACTGAAGGAAGTGGAGACCCCTATGAAGCTCCAAACCATATAAGAGACGATGAAGCAGAGGAGATAGCAGGACCAGATGGTTACTCACAGCACTTGTATGGGCAGCTTGAAGATGAGGTTGCACCCATCATTTATTTATGGTCGTGCAAAGAAAGAGCCTCCAAAACCTCCAAAACAGGGAAGACTGTGCAGAGGAGGTCTTGTGCCAGGTAGTACTGGTAAAGTTTGGGTTTTTGAGTTCTGACTGAGTGAAACCAACCTCCTCCAGCACCAACACACGGACATTTAGATACGGATTGAACCCGGGATCGGACTGGATGAATTAAACAGTTCCTGCTGGGAACTGATGAGCATGTGGCTTCTGGTGCGTGTGTGTGTGCGTGTGTGTGTGTGCGTGTGTGTGTGTGCGTGTGTGTGTGTGAAGACACACTACCTGACCTCTCATGTTTCAGTCGGAGAAGCAAAGCTGAAGCCGGCAGACGGACCCAGAGAGAGGAAGACGGGCTGGAAAACAGACTGATAGGTAGCCACCCTGCCGGGACTCAGGTGTTTACTGGAATCATTCGGAAATAAACAGAAGGTAAGCTTGACTCAAGTGTTTGTGATCCTGGATTTCAGATGGCTCGAGGTGTGAAATGAAACCTGTGTCTGTGTGGTGGAGAATGCAGAGCTGAGATTACACAGCGGGGTCAAACCTTGATCTGTTGGATGGGTTTTCGATGATTGTGGTTTCTAAAAACAGCTTCTCAACTGCTCCAAGTGGAGCTTTCATCCAGAAATCTTCCCTTTGATTAAGATCCTACTATTATTTCAAATGATTTGTTTTCCACATTTATGATTTAATATTGTCTCATTTCTATGTTTTCTTGAAGTAAAAGTAGAAAAGCATCCCTTGAGGTTTTGTTTTTAGGCTGAATCAGGAAGAACCGGTTCTGGTTGAGCCTACTAATGAAAACGTAAAATCCCCGGACTCCAATTGATGGAATATGCTGTAATATTTGGGCTGGATGTGGTAAATACAAACAAATTACCTGTGATGTACAGCTGACATGCAGCTAAACTGTTCGAGTACTTTAGTCTTAATTTCATCAGAAACTTCTCAAATGAAGCAGACAGCTGGTCACATGTGCAGGTATACTTACCTCTAAAGTTGGTTCTGGTCCCAACTTAACTGGGTTCCAGGTCCAAATTCAAAAAGCAGAGAAATGTGGGCTTGGTATGCTGTCCAGGCTAAACTACTGTTAGCAATACAAGCTAATGAGAATTGATTTCTCTGTGGGTTGTCCTTTAAATCTCCTTCAAAGAGATGTTTGGGTGAGACAGCTGATGACATATAAATCATGTAAAACGGAGACGTACTGCAGCCATTACGTTTTAAATCCAAGGCAGCCATTTTGGATTTTGAAATCGGGGTTGGTGAGAAACCTTTGAGCTTCCAACTGACTTCACAGAACCTTCTTGTTATTTTCTTCCCGACTCAGAACCTGGAAATGTAAACTGTAATGAAATTCAAATCCTGTTGACCTTCTGTGGTAAAATGTCTGGAGAGATGATGGACAGCTCGGCATTTGCTGAAGTGGTGCTTGGTCTCAAAGGTTTGAGAACCACTGTCTGTAGGGAACTGGACTGAACCAGACTGGAGATTATTTGGTTCCGTTTCCTTTGTAAAGTTCCCTTTAGATGTTTTTTTTTTGTTTCAGAGTTGGAACTGTGCACCTGAACTTGAATGAGGAAAATGTTGACCAGTTAGATTCACAGCTGCATAACTGGAAACACTGGATGGAAACTGGACCTGGACACTGATGGTTGATGGTTTGAAAAAAGAATGCTATACTTTTGTTCCAAAAGGAGTCGTTTTCTCCTGGTCTTTGACTAATTACTGATCAGAGCAACAGTTTGGGATCCCATCAGCAGCTCTGAAGCTTCAGCTGTCTGATAGAGGGCAGAGTCAGATGTTTCTGTTCAAGACATCTGAACCAACATCAGCAGGATGATCTTGTGACAGTGAACTTAAGACTGCAGCAAAGATCTACACTCATTGCGGTTAACATTACTGTGCTACATTATCCATCACTAAATATGACTCAGACTTTTAATAGTTTAAGGAGCTGCTTGATGATGAGCTACAGATTCAGTTTTATGCAACATGCTCCAGTCTGACGTTGGAGTTTAGCATAAACTAGCAGACCGTATTTATAGGCCAGCTGTCTGTGTTCAACCTACTGATCAGAGATCAGATATTAACAACTGCTGCCACCAACAACTGCTGGGGTTTAAATTAGCTCAGTGAGACTGTGGCCAGGCTAACCGCTAACTGAACAGGGTCACCCTAAAAGGTTAACCATCTGCCACAGGAAACAGCATTTAGCCGGTCAGATTAGCACGGCAGGCTTTACATTCGCACGGTATGTAAGCTAGAAGATGAGCTCGCAGGTTCTTCCTCGGGAAACTTTTAATCAGGACAAATTATCGCGCTGGTCCAGTTGGTGCAGCAGCTTGTGCTGCAGTTGAGTTATTGGAGGCCTGACTCCAGAGTAGTGCAGCTCTGCACAGCATCTGGCGGCATCACACAGGTGAGCACTGCAGGACAGCGCAGGGATAACACAAAGGGCAGAGCAGCAGCTGTTCACCACGTTGCTGTGTGCTGGGACATGCTGGTGAGCAGGCTGAGTCCACAGCTGGTATTTCAATTCACACCATAAATGTCATTGTCATGAGAAACAGAGCGGATTTATTTACAGAAATAAGATTTAAACTCAGTTGCATACATTCTGGTTTGATCCTTGTTATAAAAATGCAGTCAAGCTCAGTTTGGAGGTTATGTTTAAGTTGGCGTCTGCCTGTCTGTTTGCAAAGTACAGGGGGTGGTGGTCCCCCTGCACAAGAAGGAGGACTGGAGGGTGTGTTCCAACTACAGAGGGATCACACTCCTCAGCCTCCCCGAGAAGGCCTAAGCCAGGGTGTTGGAGAGGACAGTCCGGCTGATAGTCAAACCTCGGCCTCAGGAGGAGCTAACCCTAACCCCGTCCCTGCCGTGGAACACTGGACCAGCTCTACACCCTCTACAGGGTGCTCGAGGGTTCATGGGAGTTTGCCCAATTGATCCACATGTGTTTTCTGGTCCTGGAGAAGGCAATAAACCATGTCCCTTGTGGTGCCCAGTAGGGGTGCTCCAGGAGTAAGGAGACTTGGGCCCTTTTATTCGGGGGCATCTGGTCTCTGTACAAGTGGAGCAGGAGTTTGGTTAGTATTGCCGGCATTAAGTCGGACCTGTTCCCAGTGCGTGTTGGACTCCATCATGGCTGCCCTTGTCACCAATCCTGTTCATAACTTTCATGGACAGGATTTCTAGGTGCAGCCAAGTGCCGGAGTGGGACTGGTTTGAGGACCAGGGGATTTCGCCTCCCCTTTTCGCAGGTGACCTGGTGCTGCTGGCTCCCTCTAGGACAGGAGTCAACTGAGGTGGCTCCGGCATCTGTTTGTGAATGCCCCCTGGAGGCCTCCTTCTGGAGGTTTTCCAGGCACGTCCCACCAGAAGGAGGCCCAGAGGACATACCAGGACACGCTAGAGGAACTGGGAACGCCTCAGGCTCCCCCAGAGGAGCTGGAGGAGGTGTCTTGGGAGAGGGACGTCTGGGTGTCTCTACTGAGACTGCTGCCCCCGTGACTCTGTCTCAGATAAACGGAAGATGATGAGTACGAGTTATGAACAGATTTGGATGACATTTTCAAACAAGGTGCATATTAGGACAAGCAACAGATGATGGGATTTTGGTGGTGATGCGGAGCGCCGTCTGGATTCAGGATGTTTTTGAAGGATTCTTTATCTATGCCAGACCATGGTGCAACAACTTGGAATGGGTTCTCACCCAGTCAGCAGCTGACATGCAGTGGCCAGAAGTCATTCAGAGAAAAGCTCATCAGTTTAGGAACAAGCCAACATGCGTCAGTGACCCTGCTGCCTTGGCGGAGATCTGCTCTCTATAAATGTTTTTCTAGTTATAATGAGTAGAATTGGATATGCAAAATGCGCCTTAACACACAGCCAATGATGAGCAAGGAGAACCGATTGACTGCAGTTCAGTTCTGCCATCAACCACGATTCAGTCCAATGAAATGTTCTGATTCAATAGAGTCTGATTTGATGCAATAGGAAACATCAGGATGAAAGAATAGGCTGATGCTCTGCGACTAAATAAGATGAAATGTTCAGTTATTTTACATTTTAACTCTCAAAGGTCCTGATTTATACTTCTTCACACTAACAAAACACCCGGACCTGAATCAATTAACCTCAGTGCAAAAAAGAAAATGTCTTCTCAACAGAAAAAAATATTTTCAACAGTCAATATCAAACATAAGTTGGTCCTTTTAAAGGAGGGTTCCTCATGAATGGGAAAATGATGTTTATCAGGGAACTGACCTGGTCTCAATAACATGACAGTAAAACAGCCTGGAGCAAATTAAACCCACATGGCTCACAGGGAGGTGTTTCTTCAGGATCAATAATTCAGCCGCATAATCAGGATGAAGGAAACCGGGTTGGACCGATGAGGTCCGAAAAACTCTTTCCATGTTGATTTGGGAACACTGGCGGCAGTTATTTTCTCTACCACTAGACATCACTACTGCAAAAATTAATACTCCGCCTCACTATGAATGGTGGCAGAATAAGAGACCTACAGTTCAGAGCCAGAACCTTCATCTTTCACCGGAACGGGTTTTATGATACCAACAGCTTAAAGGATATTCAAGTATCTGACTTCTGTTGTTCTTCGCTGTATTGAATAAATATGATCCCAGTAATATTGATACCCAGACTGCTGAAAACAGCTGCTTACAGTTAGTGTTACAGTTATATTTTGTTGTATTAAACTGGACATTTTTCATCTTTTCAGTGACAAATTAACCACAACGTCCTTCCTGATGAACGCCTCCTATTGTTTGTGATTGGCTCTGTAGCCTGAAATCTCTAATCTATTTTCTTTTAACTGAACGGCACAATTCTAACTTCCTCAGATCATAATTTCAGTATTCATATAAAACAACAAATGCTTTCTGTGTGTCTGATTTTAGCCTCTCCCTGACATGATGACCAAAGCTGAGTTTGTAAATCTAGATTTCTGTCTCTTAGAAGGTCTTATTGCTGGTTTTGCTCCAGCAGACCCTGCAGGTTTTCAGGCGATTGCCTCGGAAGTAAAACTGAACTGGCGTCTCTCTGACACACGTGTGATTGCAGCACATATGCTTAAGGAGTCAGAAGTTTCTTGGCTTCTGAATTGCAATGAGATCCTTGTGTAAGTCTGTACGGTGGTGTGTGTGTGTGTGTGTGTGTGTGTGTGTCGCAGTTTGGCAGCAGCTCGGCATTGCGGCCTGTTTCTGTCCACAGAGATTTCCGAGGGAAACTAGAGAAACAGAAGTGGGCTGTCAAAGAGTTTGTCTCTAACAACGACTCAATTAGAGGCAAACACAGCAAAATCCAACACCAGCTTTTAAAGCCGACATTTCTCCTGAGAATACAAACCAGTCTGGCTTCAACATGCATCTGTTACAAGTCAGTGCAGCTGTTTGATGCACGTGGTGTTGGATCAGTTTGGCAGAAATACTCAGCTTGTTGTTTAGTAAGTGTCAGCAGAAGACTGCACTCAGTGGAGGGCGAAGACGTCTGTGGATCAGTGGTTTTATCCTGACCTCATCAACCTAGAGGTCAAAGTGTTAGAAATCAATGATCAGATCATTGCCTCTGACAAAGCTAGAGGCAACTGTGGCTCAGTGGGAAGAGTTGTTCCTTCTGCCACATGTCGATGTGCCTCTGGGCAAGGCACTTAACCACACTTTGGCTACCGATCTGAGTAATAGTGTTTGACTGTGAGTGCTACTGGGTGAATCTAGATCTAGTGTAAAATGCTCTGAGTGCTCAGACTGGAAAAGCACTCTGTAGGTTTAGTCCATTTATGTGTTTAATAGTCTTATAGTTGCTTTTATGGAAAAAATATGTTTAATTGTCAAAAAAATAAAAAACAGGAGTGTCAAAAAGCAGCCCGGTCTGTCCAGAAGTGCGTTTTTAGGAGTAAGTGCAGAGAGGAAGCCAGGAGCAGCATGGTGATTTCAAAGATTTAAAAAGAAAAAAAAACAAAAAACTTACAGCTTGACACAAGGAATCACAAAATGGCATCAGGACATAGAGCATGGCAAACCAACGGGACAGCACAGAGAATCCGACGAGGAAGAGCAGCCGGCAGAGAACTTATAAGGGTCAAAGAACAGCTGCAGGAAATGGAGAAATGAGGTAGCCTAGTTGAGCAGAATCAAAACAGAGATGCAAGAAACTACACGACATGGAGGAAAAGATGGAGATCTAGGATAAATAAATCCAATAACACAAAAAGACAGAAACCTAGAATAAACTAATGTAGAAAACGCCTGACAAAAATAAGCACAGGAAACTAAACTGAACATGGCACGGGCTAAAATATATAACAAGGAGAATGATCAAAAAACAAAAACCTAAACAGCTCCAGATCGATTGATCAGAGCAAATTAAGAAATCTCTAGAGCAGTGATGTCAAACTCCAGTCCTTGAGGGCCGGTGTCCTCAAACTTCTAGATGTTTCCCTGGTCCAACACAACTGAATCTGTGGCCGAATTTCCTCCTCTGTACGCAGTCAAGTTCTCCAGAATCCTGCTAATGACCTAATTATTAGATTCAGGTGTGTTGAAGCAGAGGCACATCTAAGGTTCCGGACACTTGCCCCCGAGGATGGGTCTCTTGAGGAAAAAGGGAAAAAACCCAGTACGCCTCTGTAAAGTGGATAAAGCTGATCCACTCAGAAAAAAATTCAAATCAATGAATAACCCAAAAGGGTGGTGCCAGGTAGGAACGATCAAGAAACTGTAAGGGATTATAAATGTTTTATATAAATTATAATTAAAAATCATAATTCAGAAATAATAAATTCTAACAAAAAGTCATTTCTTACAAATAGAAAGCAGGATAATTAGTTAATTGTCAATTAACGTAAATTTTTAACCAAAAACCCCACTAAATGTCCCGTTTTTTTTCCGAATGGTGTGGGAAAAACTAACCCAGTTCGAAAAATCACTCTTGCCAAATAAAACAAACGTGGTTTTTTTATCTATGTGAAAATTTATTTAACCGATAGTCCACCATTATGGTTCACTATTCTGGTCCAACAACCTTCACATAATTAAGCATACATAATTCTACGTAAGGGAGTAAATGAATAACAAAAAATGAAAATTTGTACTGAGTGTAGATGTAGATCAAGCCAGCAGTTTATGGACCGAATGGGAATAAAATAGCAATTTGAGTTGAGTCGGAAAGTGGAGCAGAATTAATAAATGTTGAAGCCTTCTTTGGTCTGTTGATGCTTCTCAATAGCGGCTGTCAGCTGTTACATGGTAGGGCCACGTCAGTTTAGATGCGGTAAAGCACCTAGCAGTGACCCTGTTTCCCCTAAAGGGGATGCGGGCTATCTCAAAAACAAAAAGATCATAAAACTCTGAGGGGTGGAAACCCAGTTAAAACACAATGGCAAAAAACAAAGGAATGAAAACGAGCTCAGTTCGTAGCCCCAGTGTGTTTAAAGTCCCTTTTCTCCACTAGTCAGGGGGCTCAGTTGATCAAAACATGGTGAGCGCAACGCAATTCAAACTTTGCTGCACAGCTGCGCTTTAAAGTCCAACAATATTCGAACAAAACATTCAAAACAGTTCAGCAAAACTTCAATCAGTATTGCAAGACCGTCAGCTGACGGTCTGCGAATATGGATCTTCTGATCTTATATCAGACAGATTTCCAGCTTCTCAAGCTCTTCCGGGAATGGCCAGTGTGGAGGAAAAGCAAACCCGCCTGCGAGCTTCTATTACTCCAGAGATCGCCTTCGAGCGTAGTATTAGCACACCACGGCTACGTTTTTTTTTTTTTTTTTTAAAGGGTTTTTATAAATTCTGGTGACATCAGAGCTGCGCCCCCTGTTGAGCTGCGTACTAACAGTTGTTTACCCGACCAAAATGACGGTGACCCAACAAAACTTTGAAATGAACAGAAATCTGTCCGTGTGTTTGAAACATTCACCTGTCCACTATAGAAGACTTACTCACTCATTATTTCATTTGGAGAATTTGTTGAATCTTTAGGAAAAGCTGCTTTTTGGGGGATTATTTTTATGGTTTTATTTAGTTATAATATGTTCTTTATTGCTTTGTTCTTTTGAATTATTGTTATTTGTTGTTTTTGTGTGAAGCACTTTGGCCAATGGCAGTCGTCTTTAAATGTGCTATAAAAAAATTAGATCTAATTTGATTTGACAAACGAGAATTTAAACATTAGGTGAAGCTTGGTGTAAAAAACTAAAAATCAAAAGAACAAACAGTGCTCATTGATCGAGAAGCCATGGGTTTACCTTTAGGTTGGGATTGAGGAGGCTACCAGAACTCTGCAACACTTCCAGTCCAGATCCCAGGTTCTAAAAGAGGCCTCCCAGCAAGCCATTTCTAGTCTCCTCCACAGACTCGTCTCATCATGTAGATCTTTTGAATGAATTGCTCTCCATTTCCTTACACCACAGCTTCATCATGCACACGATCCACTCCTGCTTTGTAGTGATTACTCTCACTTGCAGAAAGTGATGTGGTGAGAATTTGGTTTCAGGTTCTCCAGTTACCTGCACCTCACGCCAACCATGAGCATCAGCAGCATTGGAGCACTGCAGGAAACTGCTGCTGATGTTATATCCATCTGTAGGGTCTAGTGTCCTCTATGATGCGATGTTGAGAAAACCAGATGGAGAGGGATGTGGAGAGTGGGCAGAGTGGTGGAAGCTATGCACTGGGTATGTTTTTACAGTGATGATTCTTACACAGTAATAATAATTATTATTATTGTAATGAAATACACTAATGAAGATTTTAATTAATTATGTAAACAATAACCGCTGACAGTTATTTAAGCAGCGCCCCCTTTCTGCACATCCTGCTCAGACTCAGCAGCTGACTTTAGCGTTAAAATCCAACTGCAAGGCCGGAAATACCGAACGTTTCTGACCTGGTCCAGCAGCATTCTGCCGTCTACAGTTACACACACTCACATGCATGAGTGTGTGGCTCCATTAGAAACAGGAAGACTTTTCTCTATCAGTGTGAAGCAACATCCCAGTGAGCTGGAACAGCAGCCTGATAACAGCTCAGAGAGCATGTTGGTGTCATCAGTATGTTCCCTCAGAGCGATGAGTGTTGCTTTCATTACGTCCTCACATATCAACAGACAGAACAAAGCTTCTGGGCTTTCTTTTCAGTGATCAGAAACCCTTTCAGATTGTTTCTTCTAAATGGCTGGGAACCGCAGAGGTGACTTCATGTTTTTACTGATGTTTCAGAGTTCAGAAGAGCATCTAAACTGAGTCAGTGATCCTGCTGAGTCCTCAACTACAGCTGTCCTTACAGTCCATCAGGTGGATCCCAGATTAACTGATGCTGCTTGAGATTAACAACAGACACTAACAAATGTTTCTGGACATTTAAAATCTACAAAGACAGAATTGTTGGGGGTTAGGGTTGGATGACATGCAGGAAGTAGAGGTATTTTAAACCGTAAATGGATATTATTGTAGATGTGAAATCACCATCTAGTGGTGAAAAGGAGCTAAACATGATGAGCATTAAAGCAGACTGAGTCAGTGTTGTGGCGCCGGTTATCACCAAGACAAGAGGCTCGGTGACCTGTCGGTGACGGACACACTCGTGCTGCAAGACACACTCCCCTCTAACAGACACACATACACACACACACATTAAGCCTTGCATTAAGTTAACGCAGTAGAGGAGGCCATAGCAGACTCTCAGGTTTCATCATGGACATTTTCACAGGTGCGCCTTAAATACGTCCATGAACGTCTCGTCTTCCATGCGTGAGCGCTTTGGGAGTTTTGGAAAGTGATGTTAATGTTTGCGATTGTGTGAATTTATCAACACCTTACTGAGAACACCAGTGATGAAGATGGTAAAATGATCTTCACCTTAAGAGGTAAAAAACGGGGTCGAACCGAGAGCTGTGATGAACACCAGTACCATCATGTCAGATATATTGTCAGAAATGTGACAGAAGGTAAACCAAGGTACCTGCCGGGGTGTCTTGTTGGTTGCCATAGTAACCGTATCTGTTTTAAAGCTGAGATCTGCTGTTGTTTCAGCAAAAATTTAGAAAAGGATGTGAAACAACTGGCAGTGTTGTTCTCCAGAGTCCATCAGGTCTTTTCAGGTTGACAACCAAGTTTTCTTCTGAGGTGCTTCTCTTCTGTGTTTCTCCACATTCTCCTGAAGCTGTTGTTTGGTTTGCTGCATGTAAAGGTCTGACCTCCACAGAGAAGCGGCTAAAGGTCGTGACTCCCCTGACCTCGTGCTTTATTAGTGGTAAAACTTGACTCCTGCAGACAGCTTCCTGATCTGGGCAGAGTGTGAAATCCAGGGTTCATTCCAGGCTTTTCCACACAACTGGAGTTTCTCTTGATTTTCTTCAAATCTTTTCTGTCACTTTAGATGTTGAGGAGGCCATGTTGGAGTACTGAAGAAATGAAATGAAAGTTCAGACCTGAAGATAGAATTGTCTTTATGAAACAAATTCAGCTATGTGTAAACATAAAAACTCTCTGCCATGGTATTTTAGATGTTTCCACCTCTACAGGTCGTTTACTTTGGTCTGAATCAGTTGATTAGTTTTCCGATGGTTCGATTTCCTTTCACACACTGAAAACTCCAAGCAATCCGAAATCTGTCACTACAAACCATGCAAGAACGTTCAGTCTGTTTATTGGTCGGATGTATCCGGGGCGGGGGAACCCAATATAAATACAGGGAGCAGATGCTGTGTTCTGAACTGGTAGAAAATGTGGAAAATTTAATCCTCTTTTAAGAGTTTTATCTGGGTAATATTTCAGGCAAAATTATCTGAGAAGTACAGCGAACTATTTTTAGAAGATGTCTTGAAAGTGCACCTCCTCCAAATGGTCTCGGTACAGTTGTTTGGGTCCACACCCTGGATCGACTGCTGTGTTCACATCTACACAAACGAACTGCACCAGGGGGAAAGAAACCAGTGTTCGTTTTTAACGGACTCAACACCTCAGGTGTAAAAACACCCTCAAAACCAGATTTGTTTTAGAAGAATTTCATCATGATGACAACTTTTTATTCTGTAAAGAAAACAATTTATGTTCCGTACCCACCGGCCCCTGAATCGTTGTCTCCTTCTCAAAACCACATGTTTACTGAAGCAGGAAAAATAAGCTTATAAAGATTTCTATATAAAGCTTCCAATATGTCACAGCTCTGGGACTGAAGCTGTTTGTATGTCTAATGACAGCAACTGAAACAGTCCTGGCTGTTGATTGCTTTTTTAAGGATCTGATGTCCAAAATTTGTGGCAACATCAGAGACTTGAAGGATAGATCTGGACTGATTAGAGTTAAAGGACTCCTTCACAGGGTCACAATAAATCAGCAGAAAGGTGGAAAAATACTGGATTTGTTGTCACGGTTTCCCATCGATGACATAGTACACATTGTGTTCATGGTTCTGATCTTGAGCGTTGTCTCTGACTGTGTGGCAGGATCCACTCATCAGAACACCAACACCACCATCAGGTTTCAGGTGAACTCTTCATCAGAAAACATGTGTCTAAATTTTTTACACATGTGTTAAACATTGAACTCAGTCTAGTTTGAGTCTTCAGAGAAAGCATCAAAAGAATAATCAGTGAAAAACGAGGAGACGGGAAGCGAGGGAGGGAAGAACGGAGGGGAGGTCCGAGGAGGAGGTTAGTGGCTGATCAGAGGGAGATGAGGAGGAGCTGAAAGACAACCATGTAGGAACACATGAAGGAATGAACTGTGTGTGTGTGTGTGTTGGAATGAGCTGGATCATCGTCCTCCCTGTAATTTTACACCAGAAAGTAAAACTGATGACTCCCAACAGCTGCTGGTGCCATGGCAATGAGAGGGAGGAGTAAAACCTGGAAATGAGGAGGAAACCAGAGACAGGAGGCCGTGTGTGAATGTGTGTGTGAGATTTATACTGGCTGAATCTGCCACCACAATTACAGCTCTGCTCATCACAACACAACACTTTCTGATCAGATATCCATCATCTGGAGCTCCACAAACTCAGATTGGCCAAACTCAACTGAAGCTATCCTTTGGTTTGAACATGGTGAGAAAATGTGAACCATCAACATTTCTGCAGTTAAAAAACTTCCCTTATTAAATTCCTCTGATAAAGCAGCTTGTAGAACCACCTTCAGCAGCAGTGACCCTCAGTCGTGGTTTTCTGTTTGATTTTATCAGTCTCTCACATCGTTGTGGGGGAATTTTGACAAACTTTTCCTTTCCAGCACTAGTTCTCTCTGTTTCTGCAAAGCTATCTGAAGGTCTCACCACAGAACTCCAATCATGTTTAGGTCTGGACTGAAACACTGTAAGACCAAAAGAGCAGGGACTAAACTGATGAGTGAACAAGTAGAAGCAAAGCAGGTGTAATTATCCAGGTAATTTATTAAGAACACAGTGGGTTAAATCAAGGCAAACAATGCCAAGTTTCAAGAGGTACCTCAGGAGGCAAGAAGTACAAGCCCAAATATCTTTCTCCCCAGGTAAACCCTCCAGTCTATCCTGGGGGAACACAAGATGTTCCCAAGCCAGAGCTAATCTCCCAATAGGCAAGGCGGGTGAAGTGTCTTGCTCCAGGACACTATGACTGAGATGGGGTTCGAACCAGCAACCCACCAGTTACAGGATGATCCCTCACTACCGCCGCCACTGTTAGTCATGATCCATATCTCATGACCAGAGGAGAGAGTTGGATTGAGGATTAACCGGTAAATTGAGACCTCTTTTTTTTGGCTCAGCTCATTCTTCATAAAAAAGACAGGAGTAGCCCCCACAACTTCTGCGACACTACACTTCATCTCCGCCCTCCCAGCATAAATCCACAGTCCCGCATACAGCTTCCTCCTCATTATCGAGCCTGTTTTGAGCGTCGCACACTTCCTCTGTCTGGTTCAGGACAGTTCTACGCCTCTACCACAGTCTCCCTGCCCGCCGTCTGACTTCAAGCTTCCTGTTTGCTGTTCCTCCTGCCGAAGACGCTGCCACCGTCAGGACACTGTTCCTCCTGTGGTGGAGATTCAGACAGGCGCCTCCATATCCTTCCCAGAGGGTCTGGCCTACACTCCTTCTTCTTGCCTGGCATCCTCGACTTCGCTTCCTGGTTCCCAGCCTTGCTCCAGCGATCACTCAGCGCCCTCTGGTGGCTCCTGGTGGAAGAACATTGTGCATGCTGGCTCATCTCTACAGTCTGAAGCTGCTGAAGCCATCCATCCACTCCTGCATGGATTCGGTCGGGTTTGGCTGCTGTTCGAGCTGCCTTAGTTCCTGTTCCTGACCTCTCGGAGGGATCTGCCAACGCTCCAGCTCCAGTATCCGCTGGGGGTCAGACTGTCCCTCCAGCTCTAGTCTCCGCTGGGGGTCAGACTGTCCCTCCAGCTCCAGTCTCCGCTGGGGTTCAGCCTGTCGCTCCAGCTCCAGTCTCCACTGGAGGTCAGCCGGTCGCTCCAGCTCCAGGGCTCCACCGCAGATCTTCAAGACTCCGTTGCAGAGTCACCGGCTGCATTCCCTGACTCCAGTGGTTTCTGTACCACCTCCCAGAGTTTCAGCGGTTCCCGCATCGCTTCCCAGAATTTCAGTGGTTCCAAGCCTCCTGCGTCTCAGCCGTCAGGCAAGTCTCCTACGTCCTTAACCTTCTCAGCTCCTGTTCTTGACTCCACTGAGGGATCTGCTGTTCCTCCAGCTTTTCTCTCCGTTGGGGTTCAGCTAGATACTCCAGCATTAGTCTCCACTGGAGGTCAGCCGGAAGCTGCAGCACCTGTCTCCGCTGGAGGTTGACCAGACACCTCAGTGCCCGCTTCAGTACCAACTCTGTTACCAGTTCAGCTTTTCCTCGCGACTTATTTCCTCAGGTTCCTCTTGGGCATCCTCTCCGAGATCTTCGGTGTTCCTGCTCCTGCCTCCGCTGTGGGTCGTCCTCCGCTGTGGGACGCCTCAGCTCCTGCTGATCAGCCATCAGTGTCATTTTCATCTTCTTCACCCTCAGTCTAAGTTGAAGGTTTGCCAGTTGCTTCAGTTCAAGTTTGCGAGTTCCGAGAGGGGTTCAGGAGTGAAGCGCCTCTCACCCAAGTTCCCGAGGTCCGAGAGGGGTTCAAGGATGATCCGCCTCCATCCCGAGTTCCAGAGCCCCAGCATGCTGCTAAGCCTCAAGAGCCCCAGCGTGCTGCTAAGCCTGCAGAGCCCCAGCATGCTCCAGAGCACCAGCATTCTGTCAAGTCTCCAGAGCCTCGGCCCACAGTCAAGCCTCAACTCCAACACAGACTTAAATAGCCTGACTCCAACCCTCACGAGATGACGACAGACTTACTGACTAACTTCAAGTTTCCAGACTCTCCGCCTTCAGACTCTCCTCCCCACAGACTCTCCGCCTTCAGACTCCAGGCCTCCTGAGTTCCTGCTTGGTCCCAAGCCTCTTAGACTGTCCTGAGGGGCCTCTACTCGGCGCGGCCGACCTCCAGACCGAGGGTCCTCTACTCGGCTCGGCCGACCTCCAGACCGAGGGTCCTCTACTCGGCTCGGCCGGCCTCCAGACCTCCTGCTCCTTCGTCGTAGGCCTCCAGACCGCCAGCTCCTTCCCAATACTCTCGCAGCAACACTCACAGAATGTTTTGGGAAGCACGGGTGTGAGATTTATCCAGTTCAATAAAACACGTGTTGGAGCTTTCCTCAGACTGAGGAGAACTTCAACACCAAGATACTCAGCTGGGGACTTGTGATTATACCCACACTGATTGTACCTAGGCAACTCCAGATTAGAGAGCCAAGCCCCTCTTGACAAGCTGGGTTCCAGAGTCCAAAATGTGCATGGAGGGGAGCCCAACTATATCTGTCTGGTATAGCTCATCATACAAACAAGCTCAAGCTCCTTACCTGCCACTGAGGTGACATCTTATGTCTCTAGAGCCAGATGACGATGCTGGGAATTGGCACGTCAGGGTCCCCGCTCTGACCTGCCACCTGAATCCCTTAGGTTCTCCAGGTGGTGGGACCATGTGATGGTGGCTTCTTGTAGCTGTTTTGATCTGGGCCATTCTGAACCCCAGTAGCCAAGCCTTGATCAACAAGCAAGCTCATTTTTTGTCTGACTGAAGTTGACCAATCAGCAAAGTCTTTGAACCTCTCTTTGACTGACGCCACCTCTGAGGAGAGTTTGCCATTGGAGGCCCTACAATGGGCCATAGCTGCTAGGATCTTAGCTGTGCTCAAACTCCTCCACCACATTAAGATAGAGGAGTTTTAATTGCCAGGTGATGGACTGGTGACCTGTTCTGGGTGTACCTCACCTCTCACCCAGTGAATGCTTGAGATAGGCACCCTGCAAGGATATGAAGGTATAGACAATAACTAGATGGTTTCAATCGTCATCTTGTTGTATACTTAAATTAAAACACCTATGAATTTGTTAGCCAAAGGATGAAAGCATGAATCTATGTAACATTCTGACTTGTATTAAATGCTGCAGTTCTCTGCTGCTGCACATCAGAGAAAGTCTTCTTCTCAGAATAATGGTGCTGCATGGTCCTAAACGTGAATTTAGAAAAATCTAAACTGCTCTGAAGCAGGATAGGTTTTCATTTTCAGATACTGAACACAAAGCTTCTTTAATAAACCACTAATTCTGCTTGGTAGTAAAGGACATTGGGTTTTTGATCCGTAGCTTTTGATAGGAGAAGAAAACAGCAGGAAGGGTCATTTTTGGTGAACATTGTCTGTTATATAGTGAAACAACAGAAACTCTGTCCTCTAGAACGTCTGACCTGTTACTCATTTCCTATTATTTCCAAAGACCATCTGTACTCCACATCTGGCCACAAAAACAAAATTCCTATCAACAATCCTCACTGTGACCACTGGCCTTGAAACAGAGAGATATTTTATTCCCAAATTATGTGAAATTCAACAAAGATCTCTTTTCTGTTCTGTTTTCTGTTCTGTTTTTGTCCGAGTGGGTGTTGTACTGTGAAGAGGGGCCATAAAGGCTATAGAGAATCAAGAAAGTCCTGCAGTGAACAAGCGAGTCTGATTACAGCAGAAAGAACAAACCTTTAGATTCAACAGGACAGAGACAGAGGGTAAGTCAGGTGAAGACATCCAGAAACAGGTTGAACCTGAGAGCAGAGACAACCATGGCCACCAGGAAGAGAGGAAAATCTTTTTTTGAATTATGGAGGAGAAACAAGGAGAGAGGAGCGGTTCTAAAGAGAACCAATCAACTGAGAACGTCCCACCTGTAAGTATAATCATAACAAATATCTCCTGGAACACAACAGATGAGCTAATAAAGAATAGTGTGAACTTTCTTTAGAACTGCAGTAATCTATGAAAATATGAAAAGCTAAAATTACATTTCCTGTTTATGAAAACTGCTTCTCATTTCTTCTCATGTCTCATTCAGTGCCGTCAACCTGTTCTGTTTGATACTGAGATCAACTGAACTGAAATCAGTAACTGACTAAATCCAGCTATAATAAAATAAATGCATGAAGCTGAGAAAAATAAAACTTCGGTTGAGGAGTGTTGAGAATTAAAATCATGTACTTTCATGCTTTTAGTTCAGTTCACATGTATAACCATAAAACTGGGACACAACATGTATTGTGAGCCTGAGAGGGAGAAGTCAGAGGTCACAGCAAAAGTCAGGCTGCAACAAGGGTGAAACAGGGGTCAGGAGGTTCTCAGCAGATGCAAGTAGTAAATGCTGGTTGTATGGACAGTAAAGCAATAAATGTCAACTTTTGGGCATGTAATTACCCAGCAGGGGGGCTTGGCTAATTTACAGCACCAGACTGCATAATGGGGAGGCTCAGCCTTTGATGTAGATTGTTATAAAATGTACTGGCATCTATGATGAGGTAGATCACTCGGTGACCAGCCGTAGATTTGCTGCTGATCGAGTCTTCTCCCAAAGGCCTTTGGTAATTCTTTCTTTCTTTCTCTGTATCATTCTTTTTGTATGGAATATGTTTAGTGAATCATTTACCAAATTAAACTTGTGTTAATCTTAATTTCCTGCTCTTCATCTGTTCTTTCTCATGACATCCGGACTGGGGTGTTGAGGGTGTCTTTTATATATGGTGGAATTATTGTACCTCAACAGGAGCTAACTACATCTCGTTCCATCCCGTTTCACCCTATCATCTCAGTTTTCTTCATCATCTTCTGTTCTGCTCTCTTCTGTCAGAAAAATTTTCCTCTCTGTTCTCCTGCCATGAAGATGTTCCTCTCTGTTCTCCTGTCAGGGAAATGTTCCTAATCAGTTCTGGGCTCAGAAATTAAAGATGTTCTGCAGCTTTTTGTCTTTTTTTTCATTACTTTTATTTTTACCACTAAATTTTCTGAGATAACTTCAGTAAATGGCTCAATAATTCTTCAATGAGCTGGTTCTGACCCATAACTGAAGCTTCCGTAACTTAACGGACTTTTGAATATGGAGACTAAATGTGGAGTGTGGTGATTGCTCAGTTGGAGATGAAGGTAATAAGAGGCTGATTTCCAACCAGTTCATCACCTTTCAAATGCAGTAGCAGGCTAAGTGAGGCTATCGGAACCGGTCTGATCTTAACAGAACACGACCGACCAAACCTGAACTTGACTGAGAACTCCAGACTTGCCCTCACCACAATAGAACTGGTCTGACCATCGTATGCCTGGCCTGACCACACCAGAACACAACTTGCCACACCAGAACTGGACGGACCATACCAGAATTTGTCTTACCACTCTAAAACTGGACTGACCCCACTAAAACTGGACTTCATACACCAAAACTGGTGCAGTGTTATCTGTCATTCAGACAGTAGATGACCGCAGTGGGCTTTTTGTTTTGTAAATCGGGCGTTTGAAAGCAAGCCCTCCTATTGGCTGCTGTAGCACCAATCAAAGCTTCCTTTCAGTGTTTATGTTTTTGTTGGTGATCTTAGATTTTGATTTTGTGTTCTTTTGTTTGTTCAGTTGTGTGGAAAACAGCACTAACGTACGCATTATCAGATGCTTTAGCCTTTTTTTGTTCTTTTTGTCAGGAGACGGTTGCTAGGCAACACAGAAGCACGGGTGGTACTCCAAAATGTCAATATGGCACCTCTGTTGCCCCCTGTTGGTGCCGAGGTGTTTAGACGTTTCACACCAGCTTCACTGGAGGAAATTCAACGACGGCATGAAGCTGAAGAGAGAGAGCAGCAAAGCAGAAAGGAGCAGAAGATCGAGGTGCTGATTGTCTATCAGCTGTCAATTACAAAATCAATCAATCACTACATGACAGTAACAGACCCTAACCCTGATCTGATTGGTTACTCTCTTACAGATAGCAGAGGAAGATCTTCCTAAACCAGCAAGTGATCTGGAAGCTGGGAAGCCCCTGCCCTTTATTTATGGAGACCCACCCCCAGAGTTTCTCAACATCCCATTGGAGGAGTTGGACCCCTTCTACCAATCACAGAAGGTGTCCCTCTTCATTAAAATGTGACAGTGCAACCTTCAAATCAGTCAATGTCAGGTTAAATTGATGCTGATGTACCAGGTTCAACTGGGAGGAAGGTGACTTTAAAACAAGAAACCCCTGTTTGTTGTCAGTGATCAGTACAGTCAGACGCTTTTAAAACAGATGCTGGCCCACCTTCTCCTTCAGTGGATTTCCAACAGGAACCATTATTCACAATGTTTCTGCTTTTCTGTGGTTTTCTGACACACATCGGTGCATCCACTGACTGGTAAAGCTTTGAGCGAGAAGTTTAAAGTTGGACGGTCTTTTCCCTCCCACAGCTGTTCAGAAGTGATAGTTAAAGACTCTGAGACACTTAAATCGGGATATTGAGTTTAAGCTCACTTTATTTGGTTTTTAAAACCGCGATGATGACCACTGATGGTGGTCAGTCAACCCGACTGAGACCGAGGCTGCTCAGATGTTATCAAAAGTGAAAATTGAAAAAAAAAAACATTTTGATTTATAAAAATAAAAGTTTTGAGTTGAATTATGATTAAAAAAGTAATATAAGGTAAAAAATAATAATTATAAAGCATTTGAGAAAATATATTTGACTCCATCCATATTTCCCTGCTTTTCATCTGTTTCTCTGCAGACCTTCATCATACTCAGTAAAGGAAACATCATCTACAGGTTTAATGCTGATCCTGCCTGTTACCTGCTGAGTCCTTTCAACCCTCTGAGGATCTTCTCCATCAGGATCCTCATCCATTCATATCCTTTATCATGTAACTCTGTTCCTGAAGCTTTTCTATAGAAGCCCAACTGAACCTTCCCAGGCTTCTGAAATCATCTGGAGGAAGACAGCAGTAACATGGAAGTGGTTCTTTTTCTGGTTCCTGAGCTCCTGATCGTAGACCAGTCACGTCCTTTTAAAAACCACCCTCTGCAGTAACGGTTATCCCACAGTGGCACATTTCCTGTTCAGAACTGAAGAACCTCCTTCAACAGGTGGCAAACTTGTGACAAACAACACCAACTGAAATGTTTAGAGCACAACTGTGCCGACTCTACCTTTGAAACCTTCATCATCACTGCAGGTGGAGACGATCTGGGTTTGTAGGCATGTGATAATGGCAGAAAAGAACCAGAACTAAGAAAGAACAACCCCAAAACAAAGCTGGAAAAGAACCAGACCAAAACCAGAAAATGGCCAGAGCAAAGCCAGAAGGGAATGAGAACATCATTGTAATGGAGCCAGAACAGAACCAGATAAGAGTAAGAACAAACCCACAACAGACCCAGAACAAAATTAGAATAGAGCCAGAACCAAGAAATCCATATGAATATGGATTTAGTGTTACCAATCAGCATTCAGAACCCATTGAACGATCCTGCAGATTAATTTTCAGCTAAAAGTGTCTTATTGATCTGAAAACCGATCAGCTGAGTGTTTTCCTTAAAACTAAAACTTTATTCAGTCTCTTCATCATGGTGACAATCCTGGCCAACTGTGTGTTCATGACCATGAGTGATCCTCCAGCATGGAGCAAGACGGTGGAGTGAGCACACACACACACACACACACACACACACACTAACCAAGCATGAAGACACTGAAACACAGGCCCAGTTTGTAGAAGCCCATTTCTGTTTCGGGAGCAAAAAACACTTTGAAAATCAACTTTTTGTCATAACTTATAATTAAGAAGAATAAAGTCATTATCACAATTTTCAAAATCGTAACTTTGAGATACAAAGTTTAAACTAAGTGAGAAGTGATAAGTTAAACTTTGAAAGCCATGATTATGATACAATATAATAGTCATAATTAAGAAATACTAAATAAATCAAAATTGAGAAAATAATTCTGACTGAAATTGTGGAATTGTTTCTTTTTGTTTCAAGAGTTAAAAAAGGGTTTCCATAGTTTTCTGCCTGTGACCAACACTGAATAATCAGGGATGCACAATATATTGGCACTAATATTGGTATCGGTCTGATAAGTAATACTGGGCGAATATTAAGAATCTTGTTTGGTCATGTGACAGAGATAGTGATGCAGCACAGGATTGTGGGTGTTTGACTGAAGCAGACAAGTGATGTCAGCGATGTGATGAATTTCTCACGGTGTTGAAAGGGTAGGATAATATGTATAATATGTTTATATTATCGGTTATTGACCATTACAACATTATTAGTATCAGGTATCGATATTGATCCATTTTTTCATATCGGTTCATCCTAACTGTAACCAAATGCAGGAAGTCACTGTGACCTCTGACCTCTGTGGAACATGTAAATTGATGGTCAAGATGTTGGGTTCTTGTCTCAGATCATGTCTTCCTATTGCTGGACAGATACGTGTTCACAGGGATCTACACATTCGAGGCAACCATTAAAGTGTTGTCCAGAGGATTCTGTGTGGGAGACTTCACCTTCCTGAGAGATCCGTGGAACTGGCTGGACTTCATGGTCATCAGCATGGCGTAATAACCAAACAATGCCTGAAAAAAAATTCATCTGCATTTCATCTCACTGTTTTATTGAAATCAGCCGGTTGTATTTCATGGCTGTGTCTTATACTAAACCTGCAGCTAAATGTAAGGATGATGAAGAATGTGTCCGTTTTACAGATACCTGACAGAGTTTGTTGACTTGGGAAATGTTTCTGCACTGAGGACTTTCAGAGTTCTTCGAGCCCTGAAAACGATCACAGTAATCCCTGGTCAGTATGTCTGTTTCATCACAGAATCATGTTCGTTGGTAGAATTCAGGATCTTGTTGGGGCCAGTAGCAATTAGAAGGGAAGAGAGCTTGGTTCCAGGCAGCTCAAACATAACTTCTTGGCTTCTGTTCAGGATTTGGACCACAGTCTACATTACATTTAGGCTAAAAGAGAAACAGGTCGTTCCTAAAGCTTTGATCTGCCCTTAAAATGTAAAATTACAGCGGTGTGCAATTGAATCTGAGTCTAATATGCAGCTGCTTTGTGATGGCCTCAGAGGTATGAGAACATTAGAGAACTAACAGCTTCATGAAGAACAAGGAATATAGCACACAGGTCAGGGAGAACGTTGTGGAGAAATTTAAAGCAGGGTTAGATTCTAAAACAACATCCCAAACTCTGAACATCTCCCTTGCTCTGTTCAATCGATCATCTGAACAGGGAGAGAGGGTGGACCAACAGCAGACCTACCAGGACTTGGAGGTGCACCTAAACTGACAGCCTGGGCAAGGAGAGCATTAATCAGATAACTGGTAACTCTGGAGGAGCTGCAGAGACTCACAGCTCAGGAGGGAGAATGTTTCCAGAGGACAAGGAATAGTTGAGGAGCCTGATAACTAAAGGACGTGCCTCCCATTCTACTTCTAGAGACTCTAGGAACCACCAATAAACCTTTAAATTAAATAGGAGGCCAATGAAGAGGAGCTAAATTAGGAAAAAAAAAAATCTTTTAGTTCTTTTCAGAACTCTTTCTGCATCACCTTTTAGTTATTGGGGTTTTATTGACTTTTTGGTCTGCCTGAGAATAAAATATTGCAGTAATCCAGTTTTAAAATAAGAAATTAATAGATAAGATTTATCTGTGCCACTGTTGCCTTCTTCCTCTCATGACTGAAACGAAAGGCGACTAATCCTGACACTGACGGTTTACGTTGGCAGTAACTTGTTTGTAACTTTCTTTGCAGGTTTAAAGACGATTGTCGGAGCTCTCATCCAATCAGTGAAGAAGCTGCGTGACGCCATGATTCTGACCGTGTTTTGTCTCAGTGTCTTTGCTCTGATTGGTCTTCAGCTTTTCATGGGAAACCTTAGACAAAAATGTGTACTGATCCCACCACTGTCACTCAACAACCACACATCGGAGGAAGCCTCCAACATCAGTCTCTATGGAAACAACAGCACTGACTATGATTACTACATGCACATTAACGACCCAGGTAGCAGGATGTTAAAGTATTTTATTTCTCGGATTATAATTGTTCACATGCTCAGGTACCGACATCAGTCTGTCTTTGTGTCTCACAGAGAATTACTACTACCTACCTGGTCAAATTGATGCTTTGCTGTGTGGAAACAGCTCTGATTCAGGGTACCTTCAAATAAACATTACTATTTTCATTGATATCATTAATATTATTATTATCATTATGATTATTGATGGTGATAATGATGATCATGGTGTGTTCAGAACCTGTCCAGATGGCTACATGTGTCTGAAGACAGGGAGAAACCCAAACTACGGTTATACCAGTTATGACTCTTTCAGCTGGGCGTTTCTGGCGCTGTTCAGACTCATGACCCAGGACTACTGGGAAAACCTGTTCCACCTGGTCAGTACCGAACTGCTTCCTAATGCCGAGGCTAGTACTTGCTGATCCCTCAGGGTAGACCAGCTGAAATGTCTGGTGAGATGAGGGACCATCAGAACTGCTTCGGTCAGACTGCAGTAAAAGATTCATGTGATCATAATGTAATTATAATTTGAAAATAAACAAAGTAGTTTTTCATTTAATTCATAAACACAAACTGTGGAAACAGAATAAACTCAAACAATTAAACCAGTGTTTACTGATAATGTGCAAGAGGTGAGTTACGGAGCCTAAGCAGCATCACCTCACACCTTTCTGGCTCTCACCTGTGTGTATGTCTGTAGACACTGAGAGCAGCAGGCAAAACCTACATGATCTTCTTCGTGGTCATCATTTTCCTTGGTTCCTTCTACCTCATTAATCTCATCCTGGCGGTGGTTGCCATGGCGTACGCTGAGCAGAACGAGGCTAACATTGCTGAGGCCAAACAAAAAGAAGAGGAGTACGCCCAGATCCTGGAGGCACTGAAGAAGAGAGAAGAGGAGGTACGATGTGATGGAAACAAACCTCTCATGACCTTTCAGGCCAAAGCTGAATGTTTGTTTATTGCTTTACAGCAGGTGGCCAACAGGGCGGCGCTCTTGGAAAAAGAAGACTCTGCATCACAGAGCCATGAACAGGAGCACACTATGATGGACGGTACACCAACACACTGATGATACTGAGCTTATTCACTCTGGATCCGTGCTTTTATGGTTTCTGGCATGTAGTTGGATGGTCGCTAATACTGAGCCTTGTTCTGGCTCTGCTGGAGGTTTCTTCCTGTTAAAAGAAAGGAGATGTTCCTCTCTACTGTCACCTCATGCTTGGTAAAGATGAGGGATTACTGAGATATCAAGAATTTGATTCAGTTTCCTCAAATACTCTAAAACCAGCTCTATTCAGTTAGATTTCATTTAAATCTTTTTGTAAATATTCCTTAGATGATGTGAACTGAGTCTCACAAAAATAAAAGAAACAATTAGTGCTTAATTATTCAAACATAGGGAACCAAATACTTTAGAATTGTTGTGCAGCTGTGGCAATAAAACAGAAATGCCCCCTTACTCAGCCGCCTTGTGTTTCAGACTTTGAGGATGACCAGAGACCATGTCCTCCATGCTGGTATGTGTTTGCTGATATATTCCTGAAGTGGAACTGTTGCGGCTGTTGGAGATGGCTGAAAAAAGTTCTCTATACTATTGTCATGGATCCATTTGTGGACCTCGCCATCACCATCTGCATTGTCCTCAACACCGTCTTCATGGCCATGGAGCATTATCCAATGACTGAGGAGTTCGAGGAGCTTCTCAGCATTGGAAATCTGGTCAGTAACTGAGAAGAGAAACTGAGTCAAAGTCCATGCAGTGAGGCTTTTTTCATGCCTTCGAGTCCAAACCGAGGTTGATGTTTTATTTTGGTGTAGCATTTACCCCAGTTTATTTAACTTTGAAGCAGAGTGAAGAATGTTCTTTGAACCACAAACAGCCTTTAAAAGCTGCTGTTGTGTCTCACAAAATATGACTGGGTAAAACTTAGGTTGCATCTTACTTTAAAGCTCAAGCCCAGGTTAACACACACCTCTATTTTTGTTTGATGATGAAATGTGTTCACCCACATTAAATCAGCACTAATATTTCAGCAGGTTTAATCCGTTTCTACAGCACATAGTGGTTTTGGTAAAAGGTGGGTTGTCAGGTAAGAGTAGCAGCTTCTGGTACCAGGTTGAGGTTGTGGGCATAAGTGTTAGATTGGGGTGGCAGGTGTGGGTAGCGGGTTCGGGTTATAGGTTGAGCTGGTTGTCCAGGGTAGCAGGTTGGGATGTTGTGTTTGGGTGCCAGGTTGAGGTAACAGGCTAGGATTGCAGCTTTCAGTAGCAGGCTAGAGTAAAAAGCTGGTGTGGGTAGTATTAAAGAAGCAGAGTAACCATCTGATGTCTAAAATCTGACCCCAGGTCTTTACAGGGATCTTTACAGCCGAGATGGTTCTCAAACTTCTGGCAATGGATCCATATCATTACTTCCAGGTCAGGATTATATCTCAGGAATATTGACAGAGATGTGATTGGGTGGCTGCTCCCTTGGTAACAGGCTTTTGTTGTCTTGGTTTCAGGTGGGCTGGAACATCTTTGACAGCATCATTGTCACCATGAGTCTGGTGGAGCTGGGGCTGGCTAACGTTCAGGGTCTGTCTGTGCTGCGGTCCTTCAGATTGGTTCGTTCTTCACGTTCTCACCAGTAAACCGTGACCTCAGTTCTGTATGCCTCTGTCCTTATATGTCTCTGTTCATCTGACCATTTCATGTCCAGATGAGAGTCTTTAAGCTGGCCAAATCATGGCCGACTCTCAACATGTTGATAAAGATTATCGGGAACTCTGTGGGAGCGCTGGGAAACTTAACGCTGGTACTCGCCATTATTGTCTTCATCTTCGCTGTCGTTGGGATGCAGCTGTTTGGAAAGAGCTACCAAGATTGCGTCTGTCGCATTTCATCCGACTGTGAGCTTCCTCGCTGGCACATGAACGACTTCTTTCATGCCTTCCTCATCATCTTCAGGGTTCTTTGTGGCGAGTGGATTGAGACCATGTGGGACTGTATGGAGGTCGCAGGGCAGTCTATGTGTCTGATTGTCTTCATGATGGTGCTGGTGATTGGCAACCTGGTGGTAAGTCTCTGCAGAAAAACTCTTCCTAATCTGTGTTTGGTTCATTCATTAACAGCGTCAAGAAATTAATATGTTCCTGACCTTGTTTTAGGTCCTGAATCTGTTCCTGGCCTTGTTGCTGAGCTCATTCAGTGGTGGCAATCTTTCTGCTCCAGAAGACGAAGGAGAAAACAATCTCCAGATTGCGATAAACCGGATCAGGAGGGCTGTAGCCTGGACCAAGGCCTGGTTCCTCAAATATATCTGGACTGTGGTGTTAAAGAAGAACAATGTGAACGCAGACACAACTGGTGGGAGAAGATATTGTAATTTAATGTATAAATGTTTGTATGTTGGTCTTAATAGAGTTAAATTTGTCTTTGTATTTGAAACAAACCTTTTTAGCTGTAACCTGCGAGGAAGGCGGCAAATCGAAGGAAGCTTTAGCTCTAACAATCATAACTTTAGAACAGCCAATGGTACAAGTCCAAACCCCGAGAGTTGACCTTTCCAACCTGAGCAGTTCCTACCAAAACATCACATCTCTCAAGGTCCCCATTGCTGAGGCCGAGTCTGACTTTGAGATGCCTGAGAATGAAGATGATGAGGAGGATGAGGATAATATAGAAGAACAGCTCCAACAAGTACAATCTTTGGTAAATGTTTTAGGACCTGAATAAATATGCTGTGGATGCTAAGTCCTTTCTTTGCTCAGGGTGATGAGGGTTCGGTCTGCAGCACTGTGCAGAGACTTCCTGAAGTCCCAAAGGAAGAAGAAGAAGATGACACTCCTGAAGACTGTTGCACAGAAAGTAAGTGCACTGACAGAAAAAAACTAATGTGTAGAACATGATCATTTGAGTTTTACCTGAAGACCAGTAAGGGTTCAAAACTCTGACAGCATGGGTAAAAAATTGACTAAATATTCAGATGTTGTAATAAACTCTGGAATCTCCAGAGTCTCTGTATTTTCACTTCGGGAGTACTTTTTTGTTTTTAATTAAAACCCCTGAAACCATCAATCTATCAGTGGAAAATGTTACCAAATTAAAAAAACGGAGGCAACTTGTGATTTAATTTCAGAAGTCTGTCATCATTTTGACTTGGAAATATTTTCTCACTCTACCTGTAAACGTTTTCCAAATATCTCAGATTGTGGTTCAGGGCATACTTCTACTGTTATTTGTCCCTCAGTTTCTAGGCTTGCTCCCCTCAAAGCACCTGGTCGTGGGTACACTGACTCAGTTTAACTGAATTTATTTTTATAGCATCATTTCACGACACATGTCGCCTCAAGGCACTTTACACAAAAATTCCATTTAATCCAATCATCCAGATAGATTCTAAGTCAGGTACATCCATTCCAATTGATCCTATTTATCAAAAAATGCAGTCAAATTCAGTTTGGTTAGATAGTTTTCTATTTAATGAAACCCAGAAGATTGCATCCAGTCAGTGACTTCCAGCATTCCTTCCTCCTGGATGAGTAGCGAAAGTGGACAGTCGCTTGGATTGTGTTGTTGGGTTTGCAGCCATCTCTCATACCGAGGAAGAACACTTTAACAGGAAAATCCTTCACCAGACCCAGGCTCAGTGTAAGCAGCGATTTACCATGACCGACTGGGGATGTAAGACAGAGCATACACACGCTCAATCTGAGTCTGGTTCTGGTTCTGCTGGAGGTATTTCCTATTAAAAGGGAGTTTTCCTCTGCACTGTCGCTACATCCTTGCTCAGTATGAGGGATTGCTGCAAAGTCAACGCTAGTGACTGTCTCTACATGCTCTTTCAGGAGTGACTGCTGCAAGTGATCGACTGGATGATTTCTGCTGGGTTTCCTTACATAGAAAAATGTTTAATCAGTTTGAATAATAAACTGAATCTGGCTGCACTGATAGTTAGGACTAATTGGAATGGATCAACCTGAGTAGGAATCTGTACGATTCAATTAAATATACTTCGTAAAGTGCCTTCAGACGAAATCTGTTGTGAATTGGCAAATAAAGAGGACTGAATACGTTAGCCTGTGTTTGAGTTATGCCTCCAGTTAAATATTACAATGCAAGCTTTAGTAACGGAACAGCAACTGCAAATCATGATGCAGCCACCACCGTGTTTCACTCTGGGTATAATGTTCTTCGTGGCGTGCTTTGTCATTTTGTGTCTAGTTCTGGGAAATTTTAGCCAGAACCGAAAGTTTGGTTTGGAATAAACCTGCTTCTGTTTCTAAAACCTCCTTCTTAGTCCAGACATATGGAGAACATAGGTTACTGTCACACGTGTTGCTGTTCAGGTCATGGCAGCCTCCCTGACCAGTTTCCTTTTAATCAGCAGTTATAGAGAAACGTTAAGTTAAAGTAATCTCCCTGTTGTTCCACACTACCCCAATTACTGTTGACTTCCTTCACTTCACCATGTTTTTATTTATGGCCTTGTCCTGACGGATACCTTTGTCCAGTGAAATCATTTTAATCCTTTGCAGTGTCTCTCCTAACTATGGCTTTAGCTTTAGCTAAGATTTAAATGACCAAATGTCAACAGGTTCCTACAAGGACAACTGTACTTTATTTACTAGAAATCAGACCCAAAAGGACTCAAGGCTCAAAAATAAAAACAAAACCAGTTGAACGAAGAATTTCTTTAAGGTAGTGCACAGTTATGCCAACAGCTTATTGCAGCTTTTCTCCCCTCAAACAGACATACTTCATTTTCAGTTGAATTGTACAAAGTAAACGCTCTAAAATGATTTATCATTGTCTCAGTTTTGTTGCGAGACAAAAACCTGGTATTTTAACAGGGGTGTGTAGACATCTTATAGCCACTGTACACCGTTCAGTCCCATGAACACCACTATGTTTGGACTGATTTGCTAATGGTTTTATTTCAGAGTGTTACAGTCGCTGTCCGTGGCTGGATATAGACATGTCCCAGAGCAGAGGAAAGTTCTGGTATAATTTCAGGAAAACTTGCTTCATCATCGTAGAGCACAACTACTTTGAGACGTTCATCATCTTCATGATCCTGCTAAGCAGTGGAGCTCTGGTAAACACGATCAATGTTTAAGATTATGAATACGGTCATTTTAGCACTAATTGTGACCATAATCTCCTTTAATCTTTTACTGTTGTGATGATGTCTTTAACATCTCAAGGTTTTACTTTGAGACTTATTTTGTTCAAATGTCGGTTGGTTCAATGGGACTAAGCGGGTCTCAGCAAACTAATCTGGTGGTTGCATGGATAGCTGTGGACTACAAACATGGCTGACACTGTGACTACTAACATAGCTGCTAAACATGCACAGGTGAGATGATTTAACTCTATTAACCCCTTCTGAACAGAGAGAATGATAAATAAATAACAGAGAAACTGTGTTATGGTAACTGTAGGCTTGTGACTTTTATTCTGAATTTAAACGTGATTCAGGAAGAATGTTTTCGGGTAATAGACTGGGCCAAGTATAACTACTCAGTTTGAATCAGGGTTGCAACACCTTGAAAACACACTGCCTGGCCAAAAAAAAAGTCTCCACCTGGATTTAACTAAGCAAATTGGTACAACTCCTTGGAAAAACTTTTCAGGGGCGTTTGTTTCGCTGGAAAAAGTTTTTTAAACCCAAACTGGTGAAATTAGTTTTTTCTCATTTCTTAAAAAACCCTGGGAAAGACACATCCCGTGGGGGGAAAAAGATATAGTCGTTCGAAGGGTCAAAGCATTGGTATGTATCAAGCAGAGAAAACATCTCAGGAGTTTTGCAGAAAGTCCCAAAAAATGGGTTTAAAAAACTGAAAAACTTTGTAAAAACGGAAGGATAGTGGGGACCCACTTTCTGGGGGAAAGAAATGGGGCCGGGAAAAAAATCCCTGAAGTCGTGATCAGCGATCACTTAAACGTTTGATGAAATAAAAATCTGTGAAAAAAACCGGAGTAAAAATCCGGGCTACGTTTTTTAAATGAAAAAACACATTTCCACATGACAATGGAAGGGAACTCAAGGGATTGGGACTAAAACAGCTGTGTACCCTTTAAAAAAAACCACTAATCATGGGAAACCGGGAAAAAAAAAGGCTTAAATTTGCTAGGGAGCAAAAGTTTGGACTCTGAGCAATAAAAGAAGGTCATATGGTTTGATGAGCCCAGTTTACCTGGTCCAAAGTGGTGGGGGCATCAGGGAAGAAGAGAGACGGGTGAAGGATGCACCCATCAACCTTGTGTTACAACAAGCCTGTGGGCGTACATTCCACACATGGCTTGGCCACCACAGAGTCCCCAAACCCTTGACCCCATTTAGAGTCTTTGGGATTGCTGAAGAAGGCCTCCCCAGCATCAACTTACCCTCATCAATGCAAGATTTGGTGAAAAAAAATTTAAAGCATGGGGGAAAAAAAATCTTTTGACATGCAGAAGCTTTTCGAAACAATGCACAGCGAATGCGTGTGTAATCAGGCTAAAGACGGTAAATGAAATATTAAGGTGTGACCTTTTTTTTTTGGGGGACTTTTTGGGTTTAGCCAGGGGAGTGTTAAGTTTGCTTTGAGCATTTCCCCCCCCCCGCTGCAGGTTAGTAAAAATTTAAAAATTTGAAAAAATTTAGGTTATCTACCTGGTGTTCCAGTTTCCAGCAGATTAGAATCTGACTTTCCTAAATGTTTGCTTAAAAACGGTAAGTGCAGATGGGATATGCAGTTGCAGTCAGCACTTCATACACATTATGGCCGTGAACATAGTAATCGTAAAATACAAAACTATGCAATGCATTTTTAGGCAATATGAAAGTCATTGTTAATTTTCATAGTCTTTAGGGTTAAAAGGGCAAATTGACATCACCCTTATCTTTAGCTCCCTCCAAAGATTCAAGCTATGAACCTTGCTAGGTCAGTCCAAACCATTAATATTATTTTTACTCTGAAAAAACATGTTGGTAAAATTAAGATTATTATAGACCTAAATCTGCCAGTGGTATGAATAATTGTAGCCTTTACTGTCCCAGTAAAACACAGAGCCAAGCCAGGTGGAGTTTCTAGAACGAGAAAAAACAGAGAGAAAACATAAAGTCAAAGCGAAAAAATTTTAGCTGATTTTAGTTACCTTAAGCTTCTCTTTTTTCATCTTAGAGCAATAGTTATTTAGGATTTAGAGAAAACAGTTGTCTCCTCATCCCACGTGGGAGCCAGAGGTTGTATCCTGTAGGTGTGGTCTATGTTAAACGTCTCAAGAAACTGAAAAAGTAAAGTTATAAAGTCCGCAGACATGTCACTGTTTATTGAATTAAGGCAGACATCCGCAGCTGTTTCATGTGTATTATCTCAGACAAAGTCTTCACACTGACTGTATTCAAAGTAATTAAGAGGACTGTGCTCTTTCCTCAGTCAATACACATCCGCTGTTTAATGAATAGGTGATCAGACCTCAGACATGTCACTGTTTATTGTGAATTGTCTCAGACAAAGTCTTCACACTGACCAAAGTGTCTCTTTCCTGACCAGAGTATTGAATTCACATCCCTGTCTATTGAATTAATGTGTCTGCGGCTTTGCTGAGGTGTCTCAGAGGGATGTGGTCAAGGGGCGTAACCATGCACGTTTATCTGATCTCGTCATTGGAAACAGAGAAGGTGGCATAGTCAGTCATTCTGGTTCTATGGAGAGACACAACGCAATCTTTACTGGGAGATCGGCTTCAAATCTGGTAGCTAAAAAGTTTATTTTTAACCAGTTACACTGAAATATTGTAAGAACACTTGTAAAGAGAAACAAAAAATGTCGGAACATATTTCAGGAAACGAAGAAGGTGGTGAACATTCTGCTTCTATCGAGAAATACAACGCAATCTTCAGTAGTAAGTATTCATCTGTAAGAATTTCCTTAAGTGTTTGTGAATGCTCGTTGGATAATAATAATGTTTAACTTCTATTCTTTAGAATCCCAATGGACGAACTGGATGGTATCGTTTTAACACAATCCGACTATGGTAATTATTAACTGCAACATCATCTGGTTTAGTCAACTGGTGAATGCTATTTTGTGATTTAAAAAATAAATGAAATAAATTCTACTTACAGATTTAACGAGAGGCGTATTCCTGAACGTTGGAGAGGTTTGTAACCGTCTGCCTCCGAAAAAATCAAAGTTGAGACGGAAACTTGTCTTTAAAAAAGACAATCCGACCCCAGCTAAAATATCCATGGAGAGGGTGAAGCCATTCATGCGCCACATTCCCCTGACCGTGCGCCAGAAAAATTAACAGCTCCAGAAGAGGAGAGTAAGTAAAAAAAAAAAAATTATATATATATTTTTCTATGCATATGTTTTCACGGGTGTATGCGATATTGCAGATTTGTTTTAACCCCTGAATAAATATTTTAAAGATATATCGAATGATTTAATCCAGAACCCAAGCCTGAATAACATTCAGCTGAACGGTACCCGTTCAGTGCAGGAAGAGTTGGAACCTTGTTAGAGGTTTAATGAATGGTACGTTTAATTCTTCTTATACTCATTCACATACCGAATTAGTTTGTATATTTAATTAATTTCTTTTTTTTTTTTTTTCTTTATCTTTCCAGAGGCAACGTTGATGGTGGAGCAGATTTCATCAAGACCCGGACAGTAACAGCGCAGACAGAGAGCTTCCCTTATCCTACGTGACCGTTGTAATAAAGCATCAAGTTTAACGCTTTTGGATGCATGCCAGACTGTTACTGAAACATTGCGCTGATATCAAGGTAATTTAAAACTGATCCCTGGGTCTTCTTCTTCTTCTGATACTCATGTTAACATGGATAATCAGATCACACATGCGCTGAATGAGATAAGGAATGTTGTTGCTCAGCTCAGTGAAATCCCCGTTAATGCAGAAGTAGCAGATAACATCGGGTTAAATGCCTCTCCTGCTAACAACAGTGAAAATGTAATAAATCAAAATCTGCACGGTGACTTTTTACGCTCTTTAGAACAGGCTGTTTTAAATAAGCAGGCTGTTGAAGATTTAAATAGAGCACCGTCTCCACCCAGTATTCATCACAATGAATCAGCTGACATACAAATACCTTCAACGTCACATGCCGCTGATCATACTGGGCAGCATGGCGGTCATTTCAATCCAGAGGTTGCAGTCAACCCTGATCAGACTGAGGCAAATCCTCCTGAGACTGTTGAACGTGAACGTTTTAATAACGTTGAAATAAGGAGACCTTTCACCATCCCACCTCCCTGCCCTGGTAATGTCCCTGATCTCGCTGCAGTCTATATAAACATCATGCGTATTCTCACTGAATTAGCTCATACTGCAAGATCTTTAGCCAGACGTAATGATGTTGTACAGCTAGAATTAGTCGGAGAAAATCTCAACCGTAACATCACGTTTTCCGTTACCGATGATGGAAATATGATTCTGCCTGCTTTTGAGGATTTTATAGATGAGTTAGTACAGTCCAACGCTGAAATGCCTGCAGATAATAACCTGGAATTTGTTCTACAGGTAGTTACAGACCCTGCAGGAGGGTCGAAACGTAAGGTTAAAGGAACGTTAGACTGTGAACTGATTAATAAGAAAAAACGTCACCTGTATATTGTAGATAATACCGGTAATCAGTTATGCTTTGCCATCAGTCTTGCACACGTCTCTGACCCTAACCTTACTGATAATCAGGCTTTAGAGCTTGGTAGGATGTGGCAACACAGGGTTGGTTTAGATGATCAGACAGCAGTAACTTTCAGTGACATTGGTAAATTTGAAAACATTCTAAAGAGAAAAATTGTAGTGTTTCACAGAACCGATACAGGCTCTACAGCTCTGTGTAAATTTGAAACCAGTTTCCCTGATCGATCAAACCCTCTCTTTCTGCTGTTATTTCAAGGTCACTACTATGGGATAAAAAATCTCAAGGGTTTTACAGGATCGAGATACATCTGTGCATATTGTTACGGGAGCTATGAAAAGCCAGACACACACCACTGTGAAGGCTATTGTCCAGTTTGTCACTCATACCAGTGTATGCATGAAATTAGCGAACCTGTCGCCTGTGCAGGTTGTCACAGAATCTGTCGTAATTCTTCATGTTTCAGTAGACACAGGGAACCCCGTAACAGACCTAGTGCTGACAGGCCTATGAGTGACTGTGAGTTGGTAAAACTGTGCAAGGTGTGCAACAGGATATACGTTATTCCAATCAGCAGGCAGGATAAACCACACGTGTGTAATGTAAAATGCCGTATTTGTGGTGAGAATATACCTCCTGATTTAGATGTGACGTGCGATACTCATCTGTGTTACATTCAACCCGGCCAGCCCTGTAATCAGTTAGATGATAAACTGATTTTTTATGATTTTGAATGCTTCATCGATGAGAACGGTGTGCACACCCCCTATCTGGTCTGTGTTAAAACATTGAAAGGTAAGGAATGGCATGCTTATGGATTGAATTGCACCCAAAAATTTCTTCTCCATTTCAGGAGACCGATGTACAGAGGCTTTACCTTAATAGCGCACAACGCACGTGGGTATGACAGCTACCTGATTCTCAGTGCTATGCTGCAGTTAGGCATTAAACCTCATCTCATCATGCAGGGAAGTAAAGTTCTCTGTTTAACCGACCCTGATTACAGGTTAAAATTCATTGATAGTCTGTCCTTCATGTGTATGAAGTTGAGTGCCATGCCGAAAGCATTAGGTTTTAGTGATCAGACCAAAGGTTTTTTCCCTCACCTATTCTCCTCTGAACAACGTCTCCAGTATGTGGGGTCCTTTCCTCCTCCATCCTCCTACGCTGTAGAACGCATGAGCCTTCAAGAACAACAGGTGTTTAACAGTTGGTACAGAGAAGCGAGCAAAGGGGTCTTTGATTTCGAGAAGGAAGCTCTTTGTTATTGTAAAAATGATGTGGACATTCTGTTTCAAGGTTGTGTTAAATTCAGGGATGAGTTCTTTAAGGAGACAAGTGTGGATCCGCTTAAATGCGTCACGATAGCCTCAGCCTGCATGAAGGTTTTTGTAACCAATTTCCTTCCTCCTAAAACCTTGGCCATCCCCTCACCTCTGGACTACAGGCGTAGTAGTAAGACGTTTTCCAGCGCGTCCATTCAATGGCTTGGCTGGATTGCAGACAGCAGAAAAATAGACATTGAACATGCCTTAAACCAAGGGGAAAAGAAAATCGGCCCGTATTCAGTCGATGGATATGCAGAGATTAACGGTGTCAAAGTTGCGTTTGAATTTTACGGCTGTTTTTTCCACGGCTGTAAATTGTGTTATTCACCTCATGAAAAGTGTCCTTTGAGAGGGACAGCATTTGAACAGTTTTACGCAGCCACTGTTGAGAGAAGCAAGGTACTCCAAACGGTGTATGGCCTTTGTCTTGAGGTTATTTGGGAACATGAGTGGACTGAAATGAAAAAATCAAACCAGGGGGTGATCAGCTTTCTTGAGAGAGTTAATGCACCCGAACCGCTATCACCCCGAGATGCTCTGTATGGTGGTCGCACCTGCCCTATGAGGTTGAGGTACACAGCGGGGCCAGGTGAAACTGTACACTATGTGGATTACACATCTTTGTACCCTTATGTAAATGCTAACTGCGTCTTTCCCCTCGGGCACCCTACCATCATT
Organism: Crenichthys baileyi; assembly: GCA_036173005.1. Taxonomy (NCBI): domain Eukaryota; kingdom Metazoa; phylum Chordata; class Actinopteri; order Cyprinodontiformes; family Goodeidae; genus Crenichthys; species Crenichthys baileyi. The sequence goes on along the minus strand of JAHHUM010000487.1, from coordinate 23,795 downwards.
TACAAAGATTTTGATGACCCCAGCAGCTACTTTGGCATCATCAAAGCTGTGGTGTACCCCCCACGAGGTCTCTTTTTCCCTGTTTTGCCCTACAGAACATCCCAAGGTAAACTTGTGTTTACACTCTGCCGCACATGTGCTGAAATAAATAACCAGTCTGGTCCCTGCAGGCATAATGATGAGGACAGAGCTCTGACGGGAGTGTGGGTGAGTGTAGAGTTTTGTAAAGCCCTGCAGTGTGGTTATCGTCTTGCTAAAATCAGTGAAGTTTGGCATTTTGAGAAGAGCAGTGACACAATCTTTAAAGGTTACATTCATTGCTTTTTAAAGGGAAAGCAGGAGGCTTCAGGGTACCCTTCTGAAGCGGTGGATGAGGAGAGCAGGTCAAAGTATGTAGCAGACTACAAACTCAACCAGGGTATCCAATTAGACGCAGGCAAAATCGAGGTGAACCCTGCCAAAAGACAGGTAGCAAAACTGTGTTTAAACAGCTTTTGGGGAAAGTTTGCACAGCGAAGTGATCTGTCTCAGACCACAGTCATCACTAACCCTGATGAGTTTTTCAGCTTTATGTTCTCGAGCAAATATAGGGTTAACTACTTCCATTTCTTCAACCCTGAAATGTGTGTAGTGCAGTGGAACTACAGCAAACGTGTCATCTCTCCCCCGAGCAAGGTAAACAATGTGTTTATTGCAGCATTCACCACCGCTTATGCACGTTTAAAACTTCTCAGCAGCATGGAGCAATTGCAGGACAGATTGATTTATATTGATACGGACAGTTTGATTTATGTGACAAAAAGTGGCGAGACTCCTTTGCAACTGGGAAATTATCTGGGTGATCTTACAGACGAGCTCGCGGGAGACAGCATTTTGGAGTTTGCATCAACAGGACCCAAGAGTTATGCATACCAAACCAAAAACCAGAAAAAAGTAGTGATACGTGCTAAAGGCATCACTCAGACACATGAATGCAGCGAGAGGGTCAATTTTGACAGCATCAAAGGGCTGGTTGAGGGCTACTTAGCAGGATCCAGTGAGGGTGTCATTGAAATTCCACAGCACACGATCAGGAGGGATAAAAAGAGATTCCGCTTAAGAAATGCTGCATTTGTTAAAAGGTTTCGGTTGGTGTATGACAAGAGATGCCTTTTTTCTGACGGGACAACTCTGCCTTTTGGTTATTAGAGCATAAGAAGAAGAAAGATAAAATAAAAAAAAATAAAATAAAATAAGAAAATGTTGCATTCTGCCGATTTACAGGAGATTGATTTTGATCCTAGATTTAGAACGCCTTTCTCATGTATGATTATTGGACCCAGCGGCTGCGGGAAAACGTTTTTTGTAAAAAGTGTTTTGCAAAATTGTAACCATGTCATGGATGTTGTTCCAGAAAATATTGTGTGGATTTACACATCTTTTCAGCCCATGTATGCTGAATTGCAGAAGATGAATAAAAATATGAAATTTGTGGAAGGATTGCCTCATTCTTTTGAAGATGAAAACCTGTTTCCTCCTGATCAGAATCATCTGATCATATTAGACGACGTAATAGCTCAAGCCTCAGATGAAGAAGGGTCGTAGTTTTTCACCCAGTTTCTGTCACCATCGTATTAAGACATGATGTTGACTCAGAATGTTTTTTCATCAGGGAAAGTTCAGTCGCACTATTAGTTTGAACTGTAATATATGGTCTTGTTTAAGAAAGAGATAAACTGCAGCTGAATATACTGGCCCGCCAAATGTTTCCATCGCAAAAGGTGTCTCTTCCTTGAGAGTTTTGAAGATGCAACAAGAGAAGCTCATGGTTATTTAATCATCGATTTCACACCTACCTGCCCAGAACATTTCAGACTGAGAACAGGCATACTTCCTCACCAGTGGCCTGCTGTGTACGTTAGTGAAGTCATCATGTCTGCGACGTATAAAAATTGAATGTTTTGCCTCATTCAGAAACTCTGTACCAAGCAGTCCAAGAAACGTAAAGATATTCTATACAATGCTCACCCGATTTTCTTCAGGCTCTGTGTGAGATTGCTCTGAATATTTTACTAATTAACATTAAATTTTCACATCCTCGAAATACTGGGCGAGGAGGAAAGAGTATAAAAGCAACCATCTTTAAACAGTCTCTCATTTATTGATTAGTCCCCAGACCAATCAAGCTACAACTCTTTTGAATATTTAATCCTCAGGTGAGTTTTCCTCATCCAAATTGCAAAGCACTCTCAAACCACTTCAGTTTGTTGTTTTTTCCCGTCCACCAGATAATGTCCTGACACTCTCAATTTCTAGATCAGTTTTCAGAGCTTTTATCTGATTTAGTGTTAAATACAGATAAGGAGGAGATTATTATGCTGAGAGAGCATATTGAAGACCCCCCTTTTCACATTCATGTTGAACTGAAACGTCCATCAGATGATGGCGCTTAAATTTGGATAGCTGCCTTTAATGGTATCTTAGACCACGGGTGATTTTGACGCTTCAGCGTATTAAATCAAAACATTGCAAACACAGAAAACCTACATGGCCCGGGGCTGACCAGGTTCTCTGGACCTTGTGTGATATTGCAAAAAGCCTGCCAAAGCATAAACGTAGAAATGACAGTATATTTTTGAGAAATAACATGAAAGCCCAGTGGGTTGGACTTCGCGACCATTTTTTTAATGAAAATTTGAGTTTAATTTAACCGAGTTAGTACTCCACACTCATGAGACCTTTGATTTGAAAAATTTAGTTATGCTGCTAGTAGATCTTATCTGGAGGAATGCTGTTACCCCAAGGATGAGACTCTTCGCTACTTTCTCACAGGTAAACATCTTCATATTTCAGTCATTTATTTGCTGTTATTCAGCTTTTAACTTTGTTCTCTCTCTTTTCTCTTCTTTATTGAGAAGCTACACCTGGCCTGACTCTGTGTCTACCTGTACACCTTTCTGGAGAGGGGAAATCCCCAAGCTTCTGCTGGCAAAACTTAATGCTCACCCTCTACCGATGATCCACATGGCCCTGTCTTTCAGTGTTTAACCCTTTCTCTCTCCTAGACATGCTACTGATGAGCTTTTACTGTAACTAACTCTATGTGCTCTCTTTCAGACTCTAAACTTGAAAACTGGCTCAGAGTTTATCTGTTAGTTTTTTAGAATTTCTAGGTGAAACGACTAAAAAGAGCTACATCCATTAACATTTTACTTTTCCTTCCATAATCCTGAAACTACTCCTGGATCAGTGCTTCTTTGTTCTCTTTTGTCTCTGCTCTGTTCTCTCTAACCCCCAGTCGGTCGTGGCAGATGGCCGCTCACACTGAGCCTGGTTCTGCTGCTGAGGTTTCTTCCTGTTAAAAAGGGAGTTTTTCCTCTCCACTGTCGCTACATGCATGCTCAGTATGAGGGATTGCTGCAAAGTCAACGCCAGTGACTGTCCACTGTCTCTACATGCTCATCCGGGAGGAGTGAATGCTGCAAGTCACTGACTGGATGCAATCTGCTGGGTTTCCTTAGATAGAAAAACTTTTTATCCAATTTGAATAAATAACTGAATCTGACTGCACTGTTCAATGATTAAGATTAATTTGAATGTATGTACCTGACTTTTGTGAAGTGCCTTGAGAGATGATAAAGTAGGTCCTGAACATGATTATTCAATTGATTAAAATTATAGAATCCACCAGCACACGCCTCTTTGAATCAATCTCTAAAATAGAGTCAAACAAGCGTAATGATCAGCGTGGTTGTATGAGGCAATGGTTGCCTGAATCGCATTTCCAATCTTAAATTCCCGCTGGAAAGTGGAGATAGAGCATCTGTGTCCTCACCCGGGTTAAGATTATTAGAGAGTATCCATGATTAAATTCTTGACGTGTTATGCTCAGCGGAAGATCTTTTAGATGTCGTCCTGTAGCCGTAAACAAAATTGTAATACTCTCTCACTGAATGCCTTGGTTAAAATTGGGTGGAAGGCCTTAGCAGGAATTTGTCTACCATCCTTGCATAAGGCTAAATATTCCATATCAAAATGATTAAAGTCAAACGGGTTGATTTGTCGCGTTCCTGTAAAAGCGTCATGATCCAGTAAAGCAATCACCACATACTTGGGAAAGACACCTAAGAAAAGATTCTCTGGTTGCATCCCTTTTTCAGAATGGAATTGCTCAAGCCTCAGACGATGAAAAACGTGGATGAAGGTCTTTCACCCACGTTTCGTCACCATCGTAATATGAGCATTACACGTGAAAGTGGATAGACTCAGAATGCTTTTCAAAAGGGAAAGTTCAGTCGCACCATCAGCCTGCTGGAGAGACAAAACTTTTTTGATGAAACCGAGAGATCTCTTCAATATCCTGAAGTTTGAAAGTGGAATCTTCCATGCTGCCATGAGACAAAAAGAATCGTTGGCTCTTGTAAGTTTAATTTTGAGGTCAACAGAGTTTGGAAAAGATCTTTCTACCTGCCCAGAAAAATAGACTGCATGCAAGGGTCCTAGAAGATGTTCCTCCCCAGGGAATTTGCCGTAAAGCCTGCTCTGCTGTTAAGACCTTGTAAGTTAGGGCCGTTGTTAGTTATAACAATAGAGTTCAGAAAAGAAGTGTCTTTGAAAAAAAGACCAGAGCTAAACTGGCTCTTTTAAAGAATACTAAAAGTACTCCTCTCAAAAGTAAAGATGTCTGGCGCTCTCAATCTGCCGAGAGTGACATCACACTGACTGAAGATTTCTTAACAAGCTTGTGTGAGATTGGATTCTGAAATCATCGATCCCGTTAGTAAAATGCAACAGCTAACACCTGCAGTGTCTTTGAAAAAAATTAACAACCTTGATCCAAACTGGATCTCCTTCTCAACACGGAATTGAAAAGCCCTACAGGTGCATCATCAGGTGGTTCCATCCTGATAGAAATTTTCATCTGAGATGTAACAGCGTATCTTCAATCCAAATATTTCTCTCCGGTCTCTGCCCAATGAAAAACTCTGATCCCTCCATCGGTGATTGTTGTAAAGGCTGGATCTCAGTGTAAATAATTATCTCTCAAACGCATAGATGCGTCATTCCCCTCAGAAAATCAGTTTTCAGCTCTGATCCAGCGTGCACTCTGATGATTTGTTAACGTCCATAAACAGCCATTATTTAAATATATCAAAACTTGCTGAAGACTTCCTTCCTCTTCGTTTGTCAGCTCCGAAATCTCCTTTTTCGTGCTTTTGTTGTTTTTGGCTTCACCGTACTTAAACGATTACTTCAGGGGGTCTTATCTCGAAGCGAATGGGGAGAAAGATTTTTCCTGAATAGCCTTCCTGCCTTTTAACCAGGGTGTACGTAAACCTTCTCTGCTCTAATGCCAGAAGGACAATGCTTCAGCACTTTCAATAAATGATCCGTCTCCCTCTGTGACATTGAGCCGTCTATTTCATGCACGAGCATAGATGGGTTTTGAATAGCAGAATCCTTTTTTACCAGAGGGTATACGAAAGCGAATCCTTTTGAAAATAATGATCCAATTCCGCGTCCGTACATTACTGAGGCCCCATAAAAACCCTGGCAGATTACCGCCTGATTGACTTAATAGTAATTTACAAAGCGATTTGGATCACGTCTCAGACTTAGCTGTGCCATGTTCTCTCTTGCCTGCTGTGGTGCACAGTGTTGAAGGACAGGGGGAATATGAATGATGACCAATAATCGGTCTTAGATGTTATATATCTCTGTTTATACAAATAAAATTTATCTCAGGCTACGTTGCGATATCCGGTTTGAAGTGTAGTCTTATAACGGTCTTTTTGTAGACGAAATTTACAGGAACGTTTTTGGTCCGATTTAATTTCTATATGGATATTTTCAATATGTCTTTTGGAAACTGGGAAGGTAGTGGGCGGGGTTAAATGTCAGAGTAACCATATCACTGAATTTTTGAGGAAAAGGTGCAAAAGCGTTACTATTTGCGGGCTGACCACGTCCTCAGTATAAGTCAAAAAATTGTTGCCTACTTTTTTTTGGCTGACACGTCGCTTTTTGTAACAGTATAAATTGATATTAAACCAGCCTTTATCCGCCGGAAAAGGAGCCAGTGTTGGTTCAGCTACATGAATCCATTCCCCTGGTTTCACACCCAGCATATAAGCTAGAGTACTGAAGAAACGTATTTCATACTGACCGCTTGCCTGAAATGCAAATCTCTTTTGAACTCTGCAGAATTTAATGCGGATACCCGAGTTCATTTTTTTTGAAAAACATTTCCATCTCTGTCTCGAGTTGAATAACACTGTTATAATAGCCTCCTCTAATCCTCTGCGTATGGATCTCTGCATCACCAAAATTTCTCCATTCAAAGTAGGCTACATTATTCGGTAAATTATACCATGTATGGGGATATGAAATCTCTGCTAGTGCAACCAACCATTGGCCTTCTAAATCAATATGTTGAGCTAAATTTACACGGAAACTTGAACTGGTATTATTTTTAAACACCTCCTTGCTAGCGTTAGAGGGAAGGGTAACATAAAAACCGGCATCCTCCACCTTGCTGTCCATGATGCTGTATGAATCATAAGGTTTAAGCGCGCACATATTTTATACATCTCGAAGTTCATCAAACCTGATCCAACTGTTGAATTTCTCAGGCCAAGTTTTCCAGCGTACAAAAACCTGTTTGACTCCCTTGACTGTGCGTTGATTTAATATTTTCTCCACTTGATACATCTTGTCCTTAAATATTTTTACTTTTTAAAGTTCCTCTGCGTAAAAAGATCCCTCGATAGGTTCTCCATTCAAATCTTTGAGTTTGTATACAGGAGGAGATCGGGGTATCCGCTCATAAACTGTACACACTTCATCCGTAAAGCTCTGTTTGTTTTTTTTGTCAAACACTCCACGTACCTTGGATATTCTGACAAGATCCCCTTGTTTAAACATTGTCACCGAGGCCCTGCAATATCTGTTGAAGGTAACAGCGTACAGATTCTGAAACGCTTGAAGGGCATTTTCTGAGGTCACTTCCATAGGGCTCATTTTAATGCTGGTGTGGTAGCTGTGGTTGTAGCTTCTAACTAAATTTTGCAGGACATCAATGTACCGCCGGGTGTTGTTAGCAGTAAAATATCTCCACATCCTTGTTTTTAAAGTGCGGTTAAACCTCTCAACCACAGAGGCCTTTACTTCACTCGCTGTGGCAAAATGTTCAATACCGTGTTTCTCCATTAGAAGCTTAAATTTCTTGTTAAAAAATTCTTTACCTGCATCAGTCTGAAGTTTTTTAGGGACTTGACTTTCTTTAAAAACTGATTCAAAAGCCTTTAACACCTCTGCAGCAGTTTTCCTCTTCAAAACCCGTACATACGCCCTCTTTGAAAAGATGTCAATGACGGTTAATAAATAATTGTAACCGTCATTTACCTTGGCCAGAGCTTGCATGTCACAGAGATCAGCCTGGAACTGTTTCAATGGTCTGGTGACAAAAACTCTGTTTCTCTGGAACTTTATTCTTGCAGGTTTATGTAAAGTATAGGTATCTTCTCCCGATAAAAAATCTTTAACTTTTTCAACCGCTACCTTCTTCTCCGTTTCATCTTGCAAAACCCTCCTCAACCTTTCTATACCCCCTAAACTTCCCGGATTTGATGGGTTGTAATACACATTCTTCATCAACCTTCTTTCAGACATCCCAGTCTTATGCTCACTCTGACGACTACTTGTTAAATAATGAAAAAAAAAAACACCTGAGGGTATATTTATACTTCTTTTTTATTTTTACCCGTATTTAATAGAGAAACAGAAAAAACACATTCAGATAATAAAGATCAATTCAAACATTGCAATCTTTTTTATAAAAAAAAAAAAAAAAACAGTTATATATGTATACCAATAGAAAGCCGAGATGGGAATACAGAAAAGACAGAACAAGTCATCAAACATCTGAGATCGGATCGTAGCACTCTGAAACAGAGTTAAGCTGCTTGAGACAGTCATTACCGCTCATCTTATCGTACATATCAGTGATTGCACTATGGAAGCCTTGTACCGATTTCAGTTCATATAAAACCGTCTCTGCAATTGTTTTCACTCTGAAGTCATCTGCTTGTATGCGTCGAAGTGTCAGAAGTTTCTGAATAGCAGGAAGGAGCTTGGGGTTTATGAGTCGTCGCACGATGCGTTGAAAGTTGATTTGGTAATACTCCTCCTCCAATATCTCCAGGCACTGATGCTGTCGTTGGCTCGGGTGGTTTGTTATGCACCCGTAACAGGTTTCTTTGAGATAGTTCAAACAGGTTATGTTGAATAAATGAAGTATCGCTGTTTTCACCGTATTGATGAGAGCGGTTGAAATCCAGCCGTCAATTTCATCACCCTGATTACTCTTGTTATGGAAATTCTTCATTTATTGCTACAAAGTATTCCAAAGTGCTGTGAACTTTCATTAACCTCTCTCCTCTGACTTCAGTGTTTTAATTAGTGTTCTGGTATTTAGAGTAGATGGACTCTAAACCATTACCAGAAGTTTAATGGTTAAAACACATCCTGGAGGGTTGTGTCTGAGGAAGAGCAGATGGTTGTCCTCAAAAATAATTGTCTTAACTCTGTCCTGGGAAGGTTTAGGGGCCATAAAGTTAAACTCTTTGAAGCTGAGGTAACACCCTCATTCTGCTATAAATACTGTCTGTAAACTGTGTTCTGGGATCTGTTTCACTGACTTGTCAGTGACAGGGTCTTCAAACGCAGAAATGCCTTTGAATAAAACTTATAAAGACAAAGTCTGGATTTTCTCTTATTGTGAGTTAATTTCTCTCCCACTTTGATAAGAAAAATTCTATTATACTCTCCTCCTCCTCCGGTGAAGGCTGAGGGGTAGGTATCGGGTCCGGAGTTTGTGGGGAGGGTGAGTAGCTGATGGTTGCCTCGTCCTCCACGATCACCCTCTTGTCTTCAGGTGAGGAAGAGAAAAGAGAGAGAACAAAGTTAAAAGCTGAAATAACAGCAAATAATGCAAAATTGGAGAGTAGTGTGTACACAGATCAACCACGCATAGCGGTGAATAGAGGTCGGGAGGGTAGGTTAAGGCGGATGATACGATCTGAGGTTGTAACCCTGTAAGAATACAGGTCAGAAAGGAGTGATGGTGTTTTATTCTGAGAGCGAAGGCTGAGGGGTATCGGGTCTGGAGTTGTGGTGAGGGTGAGATGCTGAAAGTTGCCTGGATTCAGAGGTGTCTGAAGCTTGAGGTGGCATGGAAGAGGGTAGGTCTGGAGGTTGATCTAGGTCCTGTATGATCGGCCCGGTGTTGAAGCTTTCAGATAGCATCATGATCAGGAAGAAGAGGGTATCTTCTTGCCGTGGTTGTGGAGGTCCCAGTATGTTTTTTCCGTACGCTCCATACATTCTCAAGGTCTGCTACCCACCGTTGTGAAGAAGAGTCTGTGAGCTCGCAGTTAGACCCTGATATATAGCGCAGGAAGGGGGAGGGTCCTCAAAAAGGGGGGTGGGTCCTCAAAAGAGGGTGGGCTTTAGATCCACAACAGGGAACGTCAGCATTCTTTTCACTGACATAACATCAGTCCAGCAGCGTGAGTTTCGGAAAAGGTTGGAAAGACGCTGTCCGATTTCATTCATCTTCTCAGCCCAAGCATCAAACGGTAGAGCCAGCATTGTCTTGAATACTCCGCAGTTCTGATTGAATGCCTCCAACACAAACAGATCTGAGGGGATCGTCTGGTTGTTCCTGCGTTTGCTGGCCTGAAAAGACCAGCTGCCATTTGCTGTGGTTTTTGACCCCCACACTGCACTAAAGAGAGGTTCTCTCGCAGCTGTTTCAACATCTTCAACCTTCTCATCCTTTTTGCTGGCCGAGGAGAGCTTTCATCTTCATCCTCCCTCTCGTACACTGAGACTGATTCAGGGTTATCGTTAAGGTGTGGGATTGCCAGCCGTAACACAGCCCAGTCGTTGTGGGTGAGAGTACACAGAGCCAATGATCCATTAAATACCTCGTCTTGATCCAATTGATACAGGCAGAGCTCTCCTATTTCGTACATGAAAATATACCCCCAGCTACCACTCAGGCCATATGGTTCCAAAGACCACTCTTCCTGCAGAGTGTCGAACGGAGGCCTTTGTACCTTGCATAGGTAATATGTTGATTTCTTCGGGGCATCCAATTCACGGCGCGTATGCCTGTAGACGGTTACTGGGGTTTCACACAGAAGAGACGTACGTCTTAGCTGACCTGAGGCCTGTTTTTCATCCATTGTTGTTGGTGAAGTTGGATCATCATCTGCAGAGTATGTTACGATAGGAATTCCGATAGGTATCTCAGATGAGGAAGTAGATGATGTAGATGGTTGTTCATCATCTCGGCACGCCTTGCTTTTCTCCCCAGTTTGATGAAAAACTCTCTTAACTCTAACCATTGTTCAACGAGTGTTCTTTTCCAGCGAATGTTGCAAGTAAATTGCAGCGTTTTCTGCTAGTATTTAAAACAAACACTGAAGCACGCCCCTCTGTTTTTTAATTCGTTGATTCTAGATTCGCCCCCTAATGACGAGATCAGATAAACGTGCATGGTTACGCCCCTTGACCACACACCCCTAAGACACCTCAGCAAAGCCGCAGACACATTAATTCAATAGACAGGGATGTGAATTGTCAGAGACAATGTTCTCCACTTTGGGTCAGGAAAGAGCACAGTCCTCTTGATTACTTTGAATACAGTCAGTGTGAAGACTTTGTCTGAGACAATTCACAATAAACAGTGACGTGTCTGAGGTCTGATCACCTATTCATTAAACAGCGGATGTGTATTGACTGAGACAATGCTCGACACTTTGGTTAAGGAAGGAGCACGGTCAGCTTAATTACTCTGACTACAGTCAGTGTGAAGACTTTGTCTGAGATAATACACAAGAAACAGCTGCGCATGTCTGCCTTAATTCAATAAACAGTGACATGTCTGAGGACTTTATAACTTTTATTTTTTCAGTTTCTTGAGACGTTTAACATAGACCACACCTACAGGATACAACCTCTGGCTCCCACGTGGGATGAGGAGACAACTGTTTTCTCTAAATCCTAAATAACTATTGCTCTAAGATGAAAAAAGAGAAGCTTAAGGTAACTAAAATCAGCTAAAATGAATTTACAATTCTGTCAGGTTCTCTTAGAATTTTGTGTGACGTGCCTGCATTAACCTGAGTGACCTTTAAAGTGGAGAAACTACATGTTTTTTTTATGTAAAAACATCTAAAAACATACAATTAGAAAGATTCGTAGCCATTTTTTCAAGGTTAGAGTCTGAAGAGAGCACATAGAGTTAGTTACAGTAAAACCTCAGTCAGTAGTTATGTCTAGGAGAGAGAAAGGGTTAAACACTGAAAGACAGGGCAATGTGGATCATCGGTAGAGGGTGAGCATTAAGTTGCTGCCAGCAGAAGCTTGGACGATGCCCCTCTTCAGAACGGTGTCACAGGTAGACACAGAGTCAGGCCAGGTGTAGCTTCTAGGAAGAGAAAAGAGAGAGAACAAAGTTAAAAGCTGAAATAACAGCAAATAATGCAAAATTGGAGAGTAGTGTGAGGATGTAACGAAGAGGGTGAAAAGTGGTCATTATGTCCTCCAGCAGCCTAAGCCTATAGCAGCATAACTATACAGAAAGTTTCAGTTCAGATTATTTAGTTAAACGGTGCTTATTTACAACAATGTCAACAATGTCGTCTCAAGGCACCCCACAAAGGGTCCCACTGATGGTCATTCTTCTACTAAAAACCACAACGATTGGGATACCTCTCTCTGTCAGACTGATTATAACCATTGGAAAAGAGAGGGGGTCATACAGGTAGCAGAAATGGAGGGTATGTTTGCACCTCATCCATAACTGAGCCGGTTTAGGCTAAACCTGACTCCCCCTTACTCCATCCAACAAGGAGGGAGGAAGGCCCCCTCCCTGATAAACTAAGCCACTCTAACTATAAGCTTTATCAAAAAGAATGACTCTGACTCTGTGTAAGTTTAGCAACTGTACTAAAGAGAAACCTAGGATTATTCTTGTTATCTTCTATTAATGATGAGAAATAAGCTGTTCTAGCTTGGTGAAGTGTCTTTTTATTCAACAGTAGGCTATTTTTCCAGATTAAGTAGGAATCCTCTAGGTGTGTAGAGCGCCATTTTCTCTCCAATTTTCTAACATTGTGCTTTAAAGTACGCAGATCTAAATTAAACCAAGGAGCTAGCCTCCTATGAATAATGACCTTCTTTTTCAAGGGGGCTGCATTATCTAATGCACCACGCAATGATGAAGTAACACTATGAACAAGAGAATCACTTTGTGAAGGGGAAGAAACAAAATTATTGCCCTCCACTGTGTTTTTCTGTGATAATGAGGAAATTAAAAGTGGAACAGATTCTTTAAAGGTTGTTACAGCATCGTCTGATAATGATCTACTATAATGAAATTGTCTTTCAGGTGTGGAGTACTCTGTTAAATTAAACTCAAAGGTTATTAAAAAATAGTCAGACAGGACAGGGTTATGAGAAAATATTGTTATGTCTTTACACTCAATGCCATATGTCAGCACAAGGTCCAGAGAATGAAGACAAAGGTGGGTAGGTTTGTTAATGTTTTGAGCAAAGCCAATTGAGTCTAAGATACCATTAAAGGCTATATTTAAGCTATCACTTTCAGTGTCAACATGAATGTTAAAATCCCCCACTATAATAACTTTATCTGTATTTAACACTAAATCAGATAAAAGGTCTGAAAACTGATCTAAAATTGAGAGTAAGGCCTGGTGGACGGTACAAAACAACAAACAGAAGTGGTTTTTAGTGCTTTGCAATTTGGATGAGGAAAACTAAGGATTAAATATTCAAAAGAGTTGTAGCTATTGATTGGTCTGGGACTAGTCAATAAATCGGACTGAAAGATGGTTGCTACTCCTCCTCCTTGCCCAGTATTTCGAGGAATGTGAAAATTTAAATAATTAGTAGGAGTTGACTCATTTATAGTAACATAATCCTCTTGCTGCAGCCAGGTTTCTGTGAGGCAAAATAAATCAATCTGATTGTCACAAATCAGGTCACTAACTAGCAAAGTCTTTGAAGAGAGAGATCTTATGTTCAGTAAGCCACATTTAATTGTTTTATTTTTATTTTTAGTCTGAGTTGTGTTTATTTTTATTAGATTTTCCTGATTTCCTCCTTTTTAGATTATTTTTTGATCTATTCAATTTTGGCCCTGGGCGAGACACTGTCTTAATAGGGTAATGGGTGGGTAGCCGTACAGAAGCTGCAGAGAGGAGTGTTAAGGTACGACCCTGCTTCCTGGTCTGAACCCTGGGTTGTCAGAGGTATTTTATGAAGAATCCTTCTTTGCACAATGTTCTCCAGAGGTTCCAGATGAGTCCCCAGAACAGAACCGACCTTCTTTATTAGCTTTATGAGCTTTTTTAAGTCCCTGGCTCTGATACTGCTACCCCAGCAGATGATGGAGAAGAGATCACACTCTCCACAACAGAGACTTATAGAAGATCTGCAGCATCTTGCTGGAAACACTGAAGGTCCTGAGCTTCCTCAAGAAGTACAGTCAGTTCTGTCCCTTCTTGTAGACAGCTTCACAGTTGCATTCCTCTCCAGTCTTTTGTCCAGGTGAACACCGACGTATTCATACTCCTGCACCACCTCCACTTCTTCTCCCATGATGGAAATAGTGTCTGACCTATTCCTGTTTCTCTTCAAATCTACAATCATCTCCTTTGTTTTATTCACGTTCAAGATGTGATATTTCCACACGATGCCACGTAGCAGGCCACCAGTCACCAGTCCAGAATCCCAAAGAGCTGCTCTGTACAGGCCTTCAGGACTCTAAGGCTGACACCATCTGGACCTGAAGCCTTGTTCAGGACTTTAAGAGGCTGCTAACTGAGCCATGTGTTCATATTCATTGTTTCACCATTTGTGGCCTTTGTGTTTTTCCACTGGGCTCCCATCTTGGGGGGGTTTATGACTGTATGCTGGAGCAGCTCTGTTAATAGGTAGGTTAGGTCTATTCCAAGTCACTCCAAAGCTTTGATCCATTCCCACTCAGTCCATAAACTGAGTTTGATCTTCATCTACACTCAGTACGCATCCTTATTTTTGATTATTAATGTACCCCTTTTGTAGTATAGTGCATGCTTAATTAGGTTAAAAGTTGTTGACTGTAATACTTGCTTGTAAGAGGGACTATTGGTTTAATAAATTTTCACATTGATAAAGAGCTAGAATTTGTGTTTATTTTGTGTAAGAGTGATTATCTGTCAAAAATAGGTTAATGTTCCAGACACAGTGACGTTTAGTGTGGTTTTGGTTAATAGTTATCAATTATTAATGATAGATAACTAATTGTAATTATTAAGTGTTGTGAGCCCGATAATCACACCAACAGAGTGTATCTCTGATCTTTATTCGTAAGAAATTATTTTTGCTTACAATTTATTTCTTCTGAATAATGATTTTTTTATTATAGTTTTTGATAAATATTTATAATCAATTATAATCTCTTACATAAGCTAAAATTTTTATAATGCATTTTGTTTGTTTGTTTGTCTTTTCAGATTCGCCACAACAATATGTCTATTAAACAAGATGTTCCTGCTCATCATTTTATCCTCAACCAAAAAGAGATTTCTGTTCTGGACCAGAGAGAAACAGAATCTCTAAAAACCAGAGGGACAGCAGAGGAACCAGAACTTACACAAGTAAAAGACGAAGAGTATGGATCAGAACCTATGGAGATTATGAAGAAAGAAGACCACTTTGTACCAAAGCAAGAAACGAATACCTTAATAGGAACAGTCTCTGGATCTATAGATATAAAAGAAGAACCAGAGGAACTTACACAAGTAAAAGAAGAAAGTTTGGATCAGAACATCTTCAGATTGTAAAGAAAGACCACACAGTTCGGAAGCAAGAGACTGATACCTTGATGGGAACAGTTTCTGGATCTCTTGAAATAAAAAAAGAACTAGAGGAACCAGAACTGAGACAAATGATGGAAGATGATCTTAAATCAGAATCTCAGCAGATGGTAAAGGTTAAGATTGAAGGCATCACTAAGGATGAAAACCAGGATGCACTGAAGCAGGAGACTGATACATTAATGGGAACAGATTATGGATCACTTCAAATTAAAGAGGAACCAGTAGAACTAGAACTTAAACAGGTGAAGGAAGAGGAGCATAGTTCAGGGCCTCAGCAGATGGCAAAGATAGAGCCTGAAGGCATCAGTCGGGATGAAGAACAGCATGCACTGAAAAATCAGACCGAGACCTTAATTTTAATGGCTTCTGATGATAAAACGGACCACAAACATCCTGAACTAAATGGTAAAGGACTCGTCTTTCAAAACTTCTGTAAAGCAGAGCATCATCAGGATACAAAGACTTATGAAGCCTCAGGATCCAGCAGAGGTCAAAGTGACAATTTAGAGAAAGGGATGAAAGACAAGAAAATTCACAAAAGTAAAAAATGTAAACCGTGTGAAGTGTGTAGTAAAAGTTTTAAATTTGGTGGTGATTTAGCGGCTCACATGAGAACTCACGCAGCTGGGAAAGGTTTCTCATGTATAACCTGTGGAAAAGGCTTTAGGCGCAAAGATCATTTGAATAGGCACATGATAACTCACACAGGCGAGAAGACTTTCTCATGTATAACATGTGGAAAAGGTTTCAGTGATAAATGTAGTTTAGATAGACACATGCGAATCCATACAGGAGAGAAACCTTTCTCATGTATAACCTGTGGAAAAGGTTTTTGTCACAAATTTAATTTGAATATCCACATGAGAGCTCATGCAGTAGAGAAGACTTTTTCATGTGTAGAATGTGGAAAAGGTTTCAATGATAAAACTAGTTTGAATAGGCACATGAGAATCCATACAGGAGAGAAGCCTTTCCCATGTGGAAAATGTGGAAAATGTTTCAGTGATAAAGGTAGTTTGAATAGACACATGAGAACACATACAGAAGAGAAGCCGTTCTCATGTATGTCCTGTGGCAAAGTTTTCAATCAAAAAAGCATTTTAAATACCCACATGAGAACTCATACAGGAGAAAAGACTTTCTATTGTGTTACCTGTGGAAAGTCTTTTAGTCGAAGAAGTCAATTGAATTGCCACATAAGAATTCACACGGGTGAGAAACCGTTTCCATGTATGACATGTGGAAAAAGTTTTTCTGAACCAAATCATTTGAAATCACATATAAGATCTCATACAGGAGAGAAGCCTTTCTCATGTCTAACCTGTGGAAAAGATTTCAGTCAAAGAACCAATTTGAAAAGCCACATGAGAACTCATGGAGGAGAGCTGCTTTTCTCATGAATAAAATGTGGAAAAGGATGCAATCTGCTGGGTTTCCTTAGATAGAAAAACTTTTTAACCAATTTGAATAATAAAGTGAACTGCTTGATAATTAGGAGTAATTAGGAACTGTTTGGATAATTATTGAATGTCATACTTTGATTCAAAGAAACTGCTTAAAATACCTCATAGAACTCCACAGAGGTGAGAGGTTTTTATTGTTTTTAATATTTTCACTATGAATTCAGTGGCAATTTAAGTTCTCTTGTTTAGTTAGAGGGCTTTGCTTTGGGTAGACCATGGTTTAATGAAGGGAAATCTTAGATTAATGCATGGAGCTATACCCATGCCCACAAGACCCATTTTCCCATAACCCAAGACCCTACTGCTATGTGGTGTTACATATGTGAGGGAGGAGGGGGACGGGAGCCAAGGCACCAGCATGAATTCCTGTTTTGGGGCCAGTTTCCTAACTGGCTCCCTCTTGTCCTGTCAGTGCCCACACCAGCCCAGTGCCAACTGATGCTATTCAGTCTGTTTCACATGTTGATGCATAGGTACCTGATGTTTCCAGTCTGTAAAGGAATGGTTGGAGAGAGAAGAATATTAAAGGCAATAGGAAAGACATTTTGATTTGTTCCAATTAACAGAGTAATCTTAAATTGTTGAGAACTTATTAGTCCTCGCTTCTGTCAGACTGCCCCAAGGCAGCTGTGGCTACAATATAGCTTACCACTGTCAGTTTGTGAATGTGTGTATAAATGGGTGTATGACTGATTGTAGTGTGAAGCGCTTTGGGGTTTCTTGAGACTTGATAAAGTGCTTTACAAGTGCAGGCCATTTACCATTTATGTATTAGGGTTATTGTCTCTCTTAGAGAGGAGTTTTCCAGAAAGAGCAACACAGCATCGGCATTTAAAACAAATGTTCTGTATTCCATTAGCTGTTTGAATTCCTTTAAACAGTTTTGTTCTGATGAATTGCGGCCACCGTTGGTTCAATAAATATAGCAAACAGTGAGGGGAAGAGTGGACAGTCCTGTCTGGCGCCTCTCTCAAGATTGAAGCTCTAAAAAATCCAGACATTTTTTACACAAGCATTAAGTGAGCTATATAGTAGTTTGATCTATGATTTTTTTTCTTAAAGTATGTCCAAATTTGCGTAAAGGTAGCAAATAAAAATTTCCAATTAACCTCGTCGAATGCTTTTCTGCATCTAATGAAACAAACTGCTTTTTATTTTGGATGTTGCAATAGTCCCTTAAATTGAGTCTTCTCTTTTTAATTGTTGCATAGAGTTTTTTTAATAAACCCAGCCTGGACAGGATGTATAGTGTGAGGAGTTATCTTGCTAAGCCTTGGGGCCAATGTCTTACAGATGATTTTAAGGTCTGCAGTAATAGGTGATATTTGAGAGTAGCTAAATGGAAGTGTGGGATCTTTATCTGGTTTGAGGATAAGATTTAGGTTCACATAATTCATGTTTGGAGTGAGTTCCCTGAGTTTCTGTGACCACCTGTTGGAAGGCTGGGTCCAGTAGTGGCCAGAACTCTTTATAGAGTTCTGCAGGGAAGCCATTAGGGATTCGTTTAACTACTTAATAGAGTTTACTTGTTGCTACAGGCAACTTCAGAGCTTTTTTCTGTTCTTCATTTAATCAGAATCAGCTTTTTTGCCAAGTTTGTACAGACAAACAAGGAATTTGACTCCGGTACACTTTGCTCTCAGTGAGGATTTCTTTTGTATATATTACAGAGGCCCTGAAAGGCAAGTGAGGAAAAAAAATGTAGAGTTAAAGTATTTCTAAGTTTGTTTTTTTTGGGGTGGTCCCCTGAAAGGCAAGAGAGATTTTTTTTTTCCAGAGGCTTATTTTTCTAAGTGTTTGTTCTTGTAATACTTTGGTCTGCCATTAGAGGTACTGGAATAAAACCACCAGTCTTCACTAGTCAAAAGGATAGTCAAAAGGCTGTTTTCCAAGAACCAATGTCCCCTTTTCTAAATTAGATTAAGTAAAATAAAATACAGCAAAAGCACATGAACACTGTAATTGTTGGCCATGCTGTGTTGTTATCATACCAATATTGTATATTCATGTGAGATATGGAATTAACTACAGCATTGATAAAGGATATCTGTAGGAAAAATGACCAATGCCCATAATGACTGCTCTGTCTTAGGACCAAGACTGTATCTTGCAAATGGCCTTAAAACTTGCTGTCAGTAGATGCTTATCATAACCATTAACCAATAAATTAGAAAGTGTTATGATTAGTCATCAGGCAAAATATGAAACCTTTCATGATTTATATGTGTATTTATTTGTTTATGTCTTTCTATTTTGGTGACAACAGCTCAGTAACTCATTTTCATAAATGAACAGTTTATCTCATTCAAAAGAGTGGGAAATAAATCTTGATTTAAAATTCTTGAGAAAATAGTTGCTAATCAAATGTGTGATCAATAATTTATTAGTATGGTGTAGGGCCTCCTTTTGCGGCCAATTCAGCGTCAATTCGTCTTGGGAATGACATATACAAGTCCTGCACAGTGGTCAGAGGGATTTTAAGCCATTCTTCTTGCAGGATAGTGGCCAGGTCACTACGTGATACTGGTGGAGGAAAACGTTTCCTGACTTGCTCCTCCAAAACACCCCAAAGTGGCTCAATAATATTTAGATCTGGTGACTGTGCAGGCCATGGGAGATGTTCAACTTCACTTTCATGTTCATCAAACCAATCTTTCACCAGTCTTGCTGTGTTTATTGGTGCATTGTCATCCTGATACACGGCACCGCCTTCAGGATACAATGTTTGAACCATTGGATGCACATGGTCCTCAAGAATGGTTCGGTAGTCCTTGGCAGTGACACACCCATCTAGCACAAGTATTGGGCCAAGGGAATGCCATGATATGGCAGCCCAAACCATCACTGACCCACCCCCATGCTTCACTCTGGGCATGCAACAGTCTGGGTGGTACGCTTCTTTGGGGCTTCTCCACACTGTAACTCTCCTGGATGTGGGGAAAACAGTAAAGGTGGACTTATCAGAGAATAATACATGTCCACAGCCCAAGATTTGCGCTCCTTGCACCATTGAAACCGACGTTTGGCATTGGCATGAGTGACCAAAGGTTTGGCTATAGCAGCCCGGCCGTGTATATTGACCCTGTGGAGCTCCCGACGGACATTTCTGGTGGAAACAGGAGAGTTTAGGTGCACATTTAATTCTGCCGTGATTTGGACAGCCGTAGTTTTATGTTTTTTGGATACAATCCAGGTTAGCACCCGAACATCCCTTTCAGACAGCTTCCTCTTGCGTCCACAGTTAATCCTGTTGGATGTGGTTCGTCCTTCTTGGTGGTATGCTGACATTACCCTGGATACCGTGGCTCTTGATACATCACAAAGACTTGCTGTCTTGGTCACAGATGCGCCAGCAAGACCTGCACCAACAATTTGTCCTCTTTTGAACTCTGGTATGTCACCCATAATGTTGTGTGCATTTCAATATTTTGAGCAAAACTGTGCTCTTACCCTGCTAATTGAACCTTCACACTCTGCTCTTACTGGTGCAATGTGCAATCAATGAAGACTGGCTACCAGGCTGGTCCAATTTAGCCATGAAACCTCCCACACTAAAATGACAGCTGTTTCAGTTTCATTGTCCAACTCCTGTGTATATATATACACATACATATCGTACTCGTCGTCTTCCGCTTATCCGGAACCGAGTCGTGGGGGCAGCAGACTCAGAAGAGACACCCAGACGTCCCTCTCCCCAGACACCTCCTCCAGCTCCTCCGGGGGGAGCCCAAGGCGTTCCCAGGCCAGCCGAGAGACATAGTCCCTCCAGCATGTCCTTGGCCGTCCCCTGGGCCTCCTCCCGGTGGGGCGTGCCTGGAACACCTCCCGAGGAAGGCGTCCAGGAGGCATCCGGTATAGATGCCCGAGCCACCTCAACTGGCTCCTCTTGATGTGGAGGAGCAGCGGCTCTACTCCGAGCCCCTCCCGAATGGCCGAGCTCCTCATCCTATCTCTAAGGGAGTGCCCGGCCACCCTACGGAGGAAGCTCATTTCAGCTGCTTGTATCCGGGATCTCGTTCTTTCGGTCATGACCCAAAGTTCATGGCCATAGGTGAGGGTAGGAACGTAGACCGACCGGTAAATCAAGAGCTTCGCTTTTCAGCTCAGCTCTCTCTTAACCACAACGGACCGGCACAGTGCCCCGATTACTGCGACAGCCGCACCGATCCGTCTGTCGATCTCCCGCTCCATTCTTCCCTCACTCGTGAACAAGACCCCGAGATACTTGAACTCCTCCACTTGAGGCAGGAACTCCCCTCCAACCTGAAGAGAACAAGCCACCCTTTTCCGGTCGAATACCATGGCCTCTGACTTGGAGGAGTTGATCTTCATCCCAGCCGCTTCACACTTGGCTGCGAACCGCCCCAGCGCATGCTGTAGGTCTTGGCTAGAGGGGGCCAGCAGGACCACGTCATCTGCAAAAAGAAGAGACGAAATCCACTGGTCCCCAAACCAGACCCCCTCCGGCCCTTGGCTGCGTCTAGAAATCGTGTCCATAAAAGTTATGAACAGGACCGGTAAAAAGGGCAGCCCTGCTTGAGTCCAAGATGCACCGGGAACAGGTCCGACTTGGTGCCGGCAATGCGGACCAAACTCCTGCTCTGCTCGTACAGGGACCGGATGGCCCCTAATAAAGGGCCTCCGATTCCATACTCCTGGAGCACCCCCCACAAGGCATCATGGTAACTTGGTGTCACCCAACCAGCTTTCTCCACCAAGCATTTACTGATGCTTTACTTTTGATTCAGTCACAGGTTAGAGTGGTTGTACTCTCACAAAAGCTGACAGACAACGATTTTTTTACTGTTGGTCCACAACAACACCTTGTAAAAAGAGCGAAAATCAAAATAAGGTATATGTATTGTTAAGTTAGTTTTCTCTATGCTACTCACACATGCCTGTACACGCAGACACACAGAATGGCGGTGCATGTAGACTAGCTCCTAAATACAGTGGTACCCTGGTGCTTTGTCAGACCTGTCACTTGGACCGGCTGCAGCCAGTCCTATAGTCCAGTTCTACATGTAGACAGAAACAGATGTTGCTTAATAAACCTGGAAAATATCTCCTGGTGCCAGTAAGA
This sequence comes from Crenichthys baileyi, assembly GCA_036173005.1. NCBI lineage: Eukaryota > Metazoa > Chordata > Actinopteri > Cyprinodontiformes > Goodeidae > Crenichthys > Crenichthys baileyi. The sequence continues at coordinate 2,316 of JAHHUM010000487.1, read as the reverse complement.
CGTAGTAGAAAGGGCAACAGTAAGCCTCCCTCTTCTCTTTCATATCTTCTGGCCCTAAGGATACAGCTCTGGGTTGTTTAAAGGTGCAGAATTAATAAGAAATAAATCATAGTTAATCACAGGTGGATCATTAATTAGTTAACTGTTTTTTTTTCTGAATAATACATGTAATATGTATTATTATACAAACTAAACTCATTAAACAAGGAGAGAGTTTTACTCAATGTAATACATACCACTTTGTGTATACATTTATTAATAACTGTAATATTAGTGTTGATAACGGGACAAAATGTGAGAGTCCAAGAAAGGTCCAGGATGAGGCTTTGTGAACTATTTTAAACACCTTTTTCTCTACAGAAAGTGTTTAATAGTAAAGACTGAACCTATGGCAGAACAACAGACTAAGTGAATGAAGGGCTGGAAAGATAGCAGTAAAACAGGTATTTTAGTGAAATGTTGGGATAGCTCACAGCATAATTGAAATAAATGTGTTTTTTGGGTCTTACCATTCTATTAAAATCAAAAGAAATGTTTTACTAGTTTTCTTTTTAGAAATGTAAGAAATTATGACAGTGGAGCCTCAGGGCTGTGAGAGAGTAAAATTGAAAAGTCATTAACATAGATGAGAAAAGAAGCACATTCATTTGAGCCACAGTAAACATCGTTTCTCTGAGTTTAAGAACAACTTTAGTCCGACGGACCGGCCAGAAAGTTTTTTCTAAATATCACAAAATGTGTCATTATCTGCTTCAACCAAATAGTTTTTTTTTCATCAGTTGTAAACTGTTGCTCTTCATCCTTCACGTCAACTACTAAAAAATAAAACCAAGTCAAATTATTGTGAAGCTTTTTTGTTTAATTCGCAATAATTTACTTTAAATGAAAACCCAGCCAAGGCAGAGAGCTGCTACAACATGTCTTGTGTTACTCTAACTTTAAGTGACTTAGAAACTGGGCCGCCGTCTGATGAAAATTAAACTATTTAGTGCCGGGGCTAAAGACCCCAATGGTTCAGACCCTAAAAACGCCCCTGGTGGTGCCTCTACGTTATAAGTTAGTTTGTTCCACGATGGAGCTCTTAACTGGATTTATTCATATGTGGAGTCCATTTTTCTCATTTAAATGAATCGAAATACAATTAATCCATTCCAGGCCCCCGAAACACCACAACGCAGCATTCATGAAGGTGCTCTAAAAATGTTAAATATTTGGTTTCGTGTTAGAAAAAAGATGAAGTAAAAGTAAGCATTTTATTAATTGCTGAACGGATGTGGAACAGAAAAACTGCAGAGTGAATACAAAGAAATGAGAAAAGTAAATCACAGTAAACGCATTAGAATGAATTTCTAAAACAGGAACGTCAAGTTTGCCTGATTCCTTTTACAAAAGTGAATAATTCAATAAATGAATAACTGGGCACAGAGGTTAACCCCCTCGAAGCTAGACCCAAAGTCACGCCCTTGATTACATGCACACGAACTACACTACACTCCATACCAGTTGGTGGCGGTAATTGACACCTTCAGTCTCTAAACTCCAGAAGAAGAAGAACCAGCTGTTGAGGCTGTTAGCCGCGTTAGCTTCCTTCAGTTTTTTGACAACCGTCAATAAATTCCAGAAGACGAAGAAAATAGAGATTGTGGTGATCGGGAGAAACAAAGCAGCGCGGGCGGAACGCCGAACTGGAATCGGACATTGGACCTTAAAGTGTGATTAAAGACGCAGCTTGTTCCTCCCAGAGACGGAGCCAGCAGCGTTCAGGAGCCGCTGAGGACACAGAGACAGGGGGACAGACAGGGATCCCGCTCGGTGAGTAACTCTGCTGCTCACACGGTCACTCAGCGGCATCATGTCCGCTAACTGGGCTCAGTTGAACCGAACCTTAGAACTTTATGTTGATGAATGGAACCAGCTGACTCTTATGTGGCGGATTCTGAGCCCTGATCAAACCCAAATAACTAGCAGGGACCTCCTGCTGCTAGATGTTATTTATTGCAGCCACAGAACCACATTTCCCTGCAGCAGACTATTAGAAAAGCGGAGTGATGGCGCATGCGCTGTACGAAGCTTCCTAGGGCGCAAAAGGCGGGAAGGAACCGGATCAGAACTGGAAAAGCAGGAAATGGAGGTGGAGGGAAATGACCTCCATCCTTCACTGGCTGCTAGAATGTAGCTGCGCCTCTATAAGGTGTGCTGCGGTATCAGGACGGTAGAGGAGCAGGAAGATCTCAGCCTTGCTGATGGTCCATGGGTTGGAGATGTTCTGTTCCAGCCTCACATGCTGCTTCCCCAGGGCCCCCCCGGGGGGGGTTT
>JAHHUM010000486.1:0-89894 GCA_036173005.1 Crenichthys baileyi | reverse complement strand
CACAGAAAATTGAAAATGTTAAAATGCAGGTTATGCACTAAGATTACAGTGATATTTTTAAAGTATAGTAACCCAGAGTAAAATACTTTGCTTCACAGTAAACCATATTACTATGATTTGACTCATTTTATTAAAAACAGAAAACCAAAATGTTTAATACTTCTGTTAATATAACGTACTACAGCTCTAAAAATGTTATCAGTGATATTATTTGATTTTGGAACATTAAGATATACGCATACGCTTCATACATAGAATATGATTCTTTTAGTTGTTCTTCATGATAGAAAAACAACCATAACCGGCAGTCGGCTAATGAATAGAGAATCCTATAATAGCTGCCTTTAGCTTCCACACTCAACTTTGTCATCCAAATTTGTTTTTATCATAGTGTTTGTCAACAATCTATTAATGGATGAAAACTGGGGGAAGACCAAATAAAAACTGTTTTTGTTGAAAAAAAATATAAAAGAGAAATATCTACAGGAGACAAGCCTAATTTTAGTGGTGTGGAAAGGTGTGACGAATTGGAAAACTAGCTGATGAGACTTAATGCTCTTGAGAGGTAGGAAGTGAATGAGGCTTTACTTCCAGAGCAAGATGGAGGTCACAAAGCAACAATAACAGGTGGAAAGATGTGAAACCTGAAGAGACATTAAGGGAACTAAAACTAAATTACATTAAGTCTAAAGACCATGACTAAAACTAAGTTAAAATAAGCTGTCAAAATGAACAATCTTCCATACCACAACTGTCCTGGTTTACAACTGGATACACTACAGAACTTTCCAGAACTGAATTTGTCTTTCTTGTAACTGAAGGAAAAGTGTCGTGTTTTCAACCAGCTCACAGGCAGTGCAAAGCAACAGGCAGAGGAGGGGCAGAATGGCATTACTTTATAATTCATAAAAATCTGATAACTCTGGCACTTTCTGGCATCTCATTAAAATGACTTTAAACATAGGATAGTGGAAAAGATTTTTTCAAACTGTAACTTTTATATACTAATGTCAACTGGTCCTTGTTTAGTTTTAACCCATACAAATGGTAAGCAAAGAGGGAAAAACAGTTTATTTCAGGAAAACATTCCGGTCACATAGAAATTTGTCAATCCATCCTTTCTTCAACCATTTCAGTTGAAGTAGGAAAATAAAACAGAAGATTTTAAAGTTTATTCTTTTGAAGAGCTGTTGTTCCTTCCTTCCAACCCCATGTTTGTATATTACAGGTTGGGTGTGTGGCTGGTCTGTCAACAAACCCAAACCCTTTGTAAATCCCGAGGATTTCTTCATTCTGCACACTGACACAAGGATAAATATAATGGCATGCCCAGTGATCTTTGTGACTGCTTCGGTGTGAGCAGCTGTCTCAAACAATTCAGTGATGTGACAGGGTAAGCATTCCGAAACCCTTTTTCCAAAGCACATTTCCTTAAAAAAAACTAACAAATAAAGTTTTTATTGTAAACAAACGTCAGTTTGTTTTCAGTCGCATAGAAATAAGTTTAAAAGGTAAAGTAAGACTTCTGTTTTCAAAATAATCTCTGCAAAGTAATACAAATTTTGTATTTCAATTTAATGCTATAAATTCAGATTAAATGGTTAAACAAATGGTTTTGGTGTTTAAATAGTATGTTAATGTGAAAATACTTTATATATAAAAACTTTAAACTTTTTGCCCTTAAAATGCTCAAGAATTTTCATTTTTTGTTATAATAATTTCACAATTTATTTCAAACCATATAAGAGCAAGTTAAAAATGCAAATTAAAATGGTGTTCTGCCTGCCATTTGATAGGGAAAGTGCTTAACTAAGGACGTTTGTACTGCAGTGTTGAATTCCTTCTCGCCATTAAATCAAGTGTTAGGCTTTTAATTGCTGCGATCACTGTGGTGCAGTATTTTCATGTCTGCAAAATTACTTCCTGTAAATTGTTTCTCCCTTTATATTTAAGAAGAGAGTTGTCAAGTTCTTATGGTTTCAATTTATGTGTTTATTAATCACAAAATATGCACGCTAGAACGAGAACCATTAAAAAGATTACTATGATTATTCATTTGCGGTGAAGAATACATTTTTTGTGCAGTGCAGAGCCTTTTTGTTGTGGTTCTAAACTAATTATGGGAACATTCCTAGGCCAGGGCGGGGTAGTTTGCAGCACAAAGACGTTTTCAGTTATTCCTTATTAAAAAAAAACAAAACAATGAATATCATGAGAAAAATGAGCTGGTATGGATCTTCGGGCAGAAACCTAATTTTTGGGGAAAAACACACATTGTGTTCACTCAGGATAGGCAGATTTGTATTTAAAAAAAATAAGCAGCAAAACAAGATAAAAAAAAGTCTAACTTGAACCTATATATATATAATATATATATATATATATATATATATATATATAATATATATATGTATATATTACTATATATATATATATACATATATAGTGGGGTTGAGCCAGAGACAGCAAACACTTCCTCATTAAAAACATAAGGTCACCAGGGCTTGCAATTTTCTTTTTCTCAGAATCATCATTTTGATTCCTATTTATTCGTCCTTCTACAAAGATTTAAAACCTTACTGTGGGTATCTGTTAATTGCCTAGAGCTGTTGTGGGTGGAGTGCTCTTTCGATATAATTTATCAGCATAAATCAACCAATCTTTTGGAATGATTAGAAGGTTTGTTTTGGCCACGGATATTACAGAACCCACCCACCTTGCCAGCAGGCTCATCTATTCACCTGACCGCAGCACCTCTCCTCATATAAATCTCTGCTTCTGCCTGCTGGCACATTTTACAGTATGTGTATTTTTGTGGACTTCATTCTCATGTTTGTTAGCATGCCAACAACTTTGCCTGCGCATATATCAGAGATCTCAGAGACAGATAGTGGGGGTTCTGTACTGGGCCATGCCTTGACCATACATCACTGAGGCGGTCTGGTTTTCCAGTGATTTAGGACCTACTGAGGTGGCCCTGCTGGCCACTGTACTCTGACCACGGCCATTCTATCATCCACCCACATCGTAGTCATAATATCCCTGAACAACCAGTAGCTCAACTCATGTCTGTGTTTCTCTTGCTCTAAGGATTTTCTATATAAGTTTTAGAAACAGGAATTATATTGTATATTAAGTGGTTTTTACTCATATTTTGCTTGCAAACACGTACAAACATGTTTGCAAGGCTCAAACAGGTTAAGAGTTTACAGCAAACTAATATTACAATTTATATTTGACACAGCTAAATTAAATTATTATTTAAAACTTAAGCAGAAATGTAAAATCAGCTTTTTTTCTGCATAGTATTAAGTTAGTTCTGTAAAGGCTTATATCAGTATATTGAGGGTACAGTCAAACCGTCCTTCCCATGCTTTGAATTTATTGGAGTGCTGGCTGTCCATCTGCACAAAGCGGATTTTGCATCAGACAGCTTAGAAGTGAGTATTGCTTTGAAGTGCTCTAATCCTTCCTCCACCTTCAGACAACCCTTCCTCATCCACAGCAAAGTCACAGTGCCAACTAACTGCTTTGACAGGACAGTCCATACCAATTTAAACCTAAAAACTAATCCATACATTTAAGTATATATGCACATTGAATATATTCAGACCTGTGGCCAGTATAATACTTCAAATCAATGTGAGAACACAGAGTTCACCCTAAACAGATGGTTGTCCTTATTGTTTTGCCTTATTCAGAATATAATAAAGTTTACCATATTTTTTAAGATGGCTTCTAACTAATCCCAAAAGATTTGACATGTGTTTTCTGAAAAAAAATGCCTCATATGTTTTTCTAATTTATTATGTTTAAGGTTAAAGAAAGGCTAAATCCTATTTCATTCCTCACAGTTCATTCTTGGTCCTTAAAGGGGTAGTTCAGATTATTCGAGTGTTCAGCAAAGTGAAAAAATCATCAAAGAAGTGAAAGACTTGTCCAACATGAATGCTGTTTAGTCTAGTTTTACTATTTAAATCAAGTCAAACTGAAAACATTCATATTCATGGGGTACAATACTATATTAGCAAGTTTTAACCATCCCTATACTTTCACAAGAAACTGTTCAGCTTGTCCCTGTTTTCTCAGCCAACAACATCCGTGTTTCTGTGCTGAAGTCTTGTTGACAGAGGGTGCCGGCCAACACCAAACAACTGCAGTTCCCTAAAAAGAAAGAAAGTATGGATTCATCTGACAAGCTGTTAACCATTCACAAATCTCAGGATTTATTTACTTTTCTACAAACTGACAGCTACATCACCTAAAAATAAAAAAAAAATTCTAAGGAGAAGGATGTCCCAATTGTTTCTGTTGGGGGGAGGGACGGGAGCCTCTATATTGCATTTGGTAGGACTATTAAAATTTTTGAGATAGCAAAGAATTTTTTTTTCTTCATTCCAAATGAAACCACAATGATTTAATGATTTCCCCGTTTAAAATATATTGTCAAAAGAATGAAGCCATTAAAAACACGTTAAAGTCTAGTTTGTTGTTTTCTGGTGTATTACCTGGATGTAAATTAAAATTTTCCACCTACAAATGTGACAGTCCTCGAAGCATCATCTTTTCTTTGTGAATGTTAAATACGGAACATACATGACTAACACACTTGTATGTGTTTAAGAAAAAACAGTCTGACTGCAGGCATCAAAGTGAAAAATACATTGCATGTGTTTTGTTATAAATTGCATTTATATTTTTGATCATGTATTACCAAAAAATACTATCAAAAAAGACTATATGGACCATAGTTGTTTCAAAACAGACTTTAAGTATAAAACTACTTTAAAATACAGGAAGTATATTGATGGTTAGCCAGAGCGCAATGTCAACCATTTACATCCTTTGCATATTTATTCTAAATAAGAGTAACACATCAGAATACATCAAGCCAGACATTACACAGATTATTCTTTGTTTTTGTCCCTGATTAAACATATTGTAAAACAGAAGTAAAATAAAAATGTACAGTACATTTTTCTGTTAGTAAAACACATTGATAAAATCTACATATAATTTAAATTACATTAAATTAAGATAGATTAGTTGTTGCTGGGGTAAATTTGGTTATATTAAGAAATGGTTTCTGTAAATGAGACGTTGTCAAACTCTTTGACCATGAAGGTGACATAGAGGAGAATGTGTCTGAGATAGAGGATAACAATGAGGAGGACCCTGATTATGAGGTATCCTCCTCTGATGAGAATGACACCCTCAGTGTTGACCCTCATGTACTCTCTCAACTCCCAGCAAACACTATACATTCCAGAAATGGAAAGTTATTGTGCCCTGTCTCCCCACTTTCACAACAGGGTCGACTTAGTACTGTTAACGCATCAAAATGGCTACAGGCACCACCAGATATGCTGTCAGCAATGTCCAAGACATAAAATCAGAATTTGAGCTCTGCATTACACCATCAATTGAAAAGGATTTATTTCAGACGAGAGATTTAGAGGGTAGGCGCGTGTATGGTGATAGTTGGAATGAAGTGGATAGAACTCACTTGCAAGCCTACATTGTGTTACTCATTTTGGCAGGAGTGTATAAATCAAAAAAGGCAAAGCAACAGGAAGTGTTTGGACTGCTGACACTGGAAGGGCAATATTTCCATCAACCATGTCTTTAAATACATTCCATCTTTGTCTTGCTTGTAATATGCTTTGATGACAGAGAAGCAAGGCAAGACCAATGGGAGCGTGAGAAGCTAGCAGCAATTGTGTTTATTTTTCTTGGGGTGAAATTAACCCCAAATTTAAAAAATGTTACTATTCTTGACAACAGAATTTGCTTTTCATTCCACAAGTTATGTATCACAAAAATATGTGATAATCTCAAGCCAGTAGAATAACAAAAAATATCTACCTACTTTAGTTAAATCGGTGAGATTTTATGGTGACCTGCATATTTTTCCATAGTCGGCTCTATGGTTCTAGGTGTATAAGGTGGTGGTGGTTGTGGTGTGGGGTGGGGGGTGTTTTGTTTAAAGGCCAGTTTGAGTAGCCAACAAACTAACATGAAGTACCTGACACGTATATTTTTGGAACAATTAAAATTTTGATCATTTTTGGAGGTTTAAATTCCTGGGGTCAAATTCACCCTAAAGACAAAAGATATTAGTAAATTTGAAAGCAACAGGAGGGTTAAATACTGAGGGAAGGATTAGATGGAAGGAAAATGTATGAAATGAGATTAGCCCAACATTTTCCTTTCTCTTTAGTCTATTAGTTTAAGTTAGGGGCTTGTTTAAGGGAACAGCACATTTACCTACTTTCCAAAACACTACAAGCACTTAAGTCAAGAAAAAAATTTAATAAATTCACCTATATACATATCCACATGTGGACACAGCAAGCTAACATCCGATCCAGCAAAAGGCCTCAGATTTAGTTTCATTTCTCCACTCGGCTGAAGGGGCCGAGCTGTCAGGGTGGGTGGCATAACCAAGAAGTCAGCCTGCTGTAACACTGCTGCTCGCTATTTGCCATGCAGAGATTGGCAAATTTTCAATTTCCTCATTGCCACACACTCTGGCCCACATGTGTCCCAAGACTACCTTCAGCCAGCACAGGCCACATTCTGGGAATGAGAAAGATGACTAAAAGGAGTGAGGAGCAGTGAGCTTATCCAATCCCATCTGTTGTTGCTGATAGGTGGTCTGTCTCCTTTCATACTCCTTTCTCTTTGGTTCAAACCTTTTAACCAATCCTCTGCCAGATGGGGTCACTAAAGTCTCACCACCCGCACCCCTATTGGCCAGAGTCTTTTATGGAGTAACAGTGGTGAGCACAGAGCAGTGATGGACATCAATAATACAGGAAAGCAATAATGTGCATGTGCTCTGGTCGATATATTTCACACAGGCTGTCCAGACATAATGCAGACCAGTAAGGAATTCACATTACTCTTTTTGTTTTGCTTGTCTGAGCAAGCAAGTGTATGAGTGTGCGTTATTGTTTGTATGTATACACTCATTACCTTCTCCGGTCCTGGACCCAGATGGTGTCTGTTAGCTGCCTCTCTCTGCAGTCTCTGTTCGTCAGTTCTCCCTCTGAAATGAATCTCAGGCTTTCAAGGCTTTTTTGTGAACTGCTTATCAAAGAACTCAAATGATATACTGCTGGTTTTGAAGTGAATATCCCATTTTACGTGGGGAATAGATTTTCTGGTTATAGTGTAATGATTTTTCCTTCTAAGATTTTTAATATTTATATTCACTACATGGTGCTTTGAAAATAAGGCTGTTTTATTTCTGTGGGATATTAATTTTTATCGGATGTTATAATAGATACGGATAACTGGCTTCATTTTTATGCTTTTCTGTTTTTTATTAATTTTCTTCTCTTTAATTTGTAGACCGTAGCATTGCCTCTGAATCGTATGGACTATTTTAATGATTTTTCACAAATAAGTGTTTTTAAAAAATAATTTTAGAAGTCATGTAAAACTTTATAGTTTAAAATGAGGATTTCATTGATTTCATTGCATTTGACTAATTTGACTCATTTTATTGTTAGACCATGAAACATCCAGCACAAATTATTGCAATTAATCCTTTTTTACTATAATAAAGCTAAATAAGTAGAAACATATGAAGTAACCAAAAATATAAGAAAAACAATCAAAAGAAAACAGCTAATTTAAACAGAGAGCCAACATAAATGGCCAATTTTCTCTCTTTTTTCCCCCACATCCTAATACCTACATACTTGTGCAGCAGGAGGATAGAAAATATGCGTGCATTTTCCCACCCATGCTCTCTGAAAACAATGGCTAGACAGCCACTGGAAGACTGGAAAGTGAAATTCTTGGGCGGTAGAAAGAAAAACACCAGCAAAGCCAACAACGGAATGATGAAACTAGGTTAAATAGAAAGGAGGTAAGACAACACTTCCCCTCCCTGCTGGAACGATGAAGTCCCCCTAATTAGATGTGATTATGTTCTTACTAGGAGAGAATTATTCTACTTGCTAGAAAGGTTGAAACTGTGTGGGTGTTGTACCACTAACAGCCTCTTATTAAATTCATTTTCTGTGACTTCATGTGATAATAAATACCATCATGTTTTTCCATGACCAAACTCTAAGTTGGTCGGAAAAATTGCACAAAAGTTGATACTAATAATTTTACTGAGGCTGATCTAAAATTAGCCAACATGTTGTTTGGTCGAGTACCTGACCTGACCTTAGATGAAGTGATTCTGCTGTTAATGCATAATGATATGTGCTAGTTTTTTATATTTATCACTCTGACTGTGGATATGGGCAAATTTATACAAATAGATATTTTCTTGTAGCCATTTCTTGACATATAAACGTGAAAATCTGCCTTATGTTTTCTTGTCTTTTTCCTTTTAAAGAGAATTTGGGCTCCCTGTAGTTTTAATATATGTAGGTATAAGGAAGTCATGGGTTACTAATAAAAAAAATCCTCGTCACTCTCATAAACTGAAAAGAGTAAAGCCTAAATTGGAAAAAATGCTTAACTTATTTGTTTCTCACTGAGATGGGGCTAAATGCAACATCATTTTAATTAATTTTAAGGTGTATTTAAACATCTCTACTACTAGGGGATCCAATAAATGTGGATGATTAGGTTGTAAAAGTTAGTTATTAGTGAGGGAGTATGAGAGTAAATAATTAAATCAATATATAATATATCTGATCATTGCTTACATTGCTGAGGCTAAATGCAAAAAAGGAAAATAGTCAGAAAGTCTGGCTATAATATGAAATAAATTTTCCCATGCAATGGGATGGATGCAATGGGATGCAATGGATTTGCCTCTTATTTATGATATAACTATTTTATGCTCAAACATTAAAGTAATTGATGTTTCAAAATAAAGTTTACTGCAAAGATCTACAACTGGGTCATATAAAAGTTTGACTTTTTCAAGATTTGTTTCAGTTCATTTCCTTTATTGGAAAAATCTGCAACAGTCATCCACTCATCCAAAATGTGTGCAAAGCAGAGGGAGAGATGATTGTTATAGTCTATAATTATAAACCCATTTGTCAACAACTTTTCTGACAAAGCAATAAATATGTAATAGAACAATTAGCTAGTCATCTGGTTAACATTAGTGGTTCTTCAGTTTAGTGGAGCTATTTCGACCTCCAAGGGCTTCAGAGATGGTTCAATATACATCATTTATTTTTAAAGGTGACCTACTATTCTTGCTTTTAAACATTTGGGACAGGTCTGTGGGCTATACAAAACATGTTAATTACATTTTTCAAACAAAATCATTCTCTGATAATAAGATTTTACCTCCTCAGTTGCCCCTTTGTTGAGCTCCTTTCAGAATGGGCTGTTTTAGGGCTCTGTCACTTTTAGGCAAATTAGCTGTATCTGGCCGCGCCCCCAACTAGGACTTATGTGAAACAAAACCGAAACTTATAAGACACAACAATAAGTACTTACATTTCTGTCATACGGACTGAATTTTTCTTCAGTCTAAGTCTTTCTGCAAATCCTGACGTGTAATGATATAAGTTCTCAAAGCCGTCAGTGGTGAAATGATTCGAGCAAACTAGTACTGTCTTTGGCAATTTGACTGGAACATTGCCCTCAAAATAAAATGAAGCCACGAGTCTCTGTTATCTGACAACGGGAGAATGTGCATGAACAAGTGGGTCTTTGCAGCCAACAAGAGAACATCTGCCTTGGCGAGACGTGATCCTCTACTGATAATCAAGTGGGTGGTGGTGCGCTTCAGTTGCTGGTCAGGGGCGGGACTCAGGTAATGTTGCTAGGAGCCAGTGTAATTGTGACGTCACAATTGCACAGCTTTTGAAAACGCGCATTTCTTTTTTTTTTTTGGCATTTGGACTGTTTGTAGAAGCATTAGAGACCCAAATGGAAGTATGAAAATGATCAAAAAATGAATTTTGCATAATAGGTCCCCCTTAATTATTATTTTTACTATACTTAGAGCCTTATATTCTAAATCATCTGCAGTTGAGTTGCATTTTTGGTGCCTTTGGTGCCTTTCGACCTGATAATAGTTTACTGTGGAAAGTTTATTCAAAAATGGCAAATTTCTAAACATTTGGAAAAAAATCCAGAAGTAATAATCTATCAAATTAACCCCAGGTCAGGCCATGCATTGCTCAAGGAAATGGCATGAAACCCACCAGCTAGAGCTTAGGCACTGCATGCCTCAGTTAGCAAATCAAATGTTAAAGTTCATGTCAGTATAAGAGAATGAATCTTGTTTAGAAAGATTTGAAAGCGTTTTTTTTTTTTTAATTGACTGCACATTTTATCTATGCAAAGTTGCTTTTAAACAAACCACATATCTGGGAATAATGTACAACAGACAGATGATACCAAATATAGGATATATTATCAACAATACATGTGCTACATTTGGTAAAACAACAACAACAAAAAAGAAAAACACAGCAAACCCAAACAAATGCTTTATACTAACTTTGTGGTGAGATGGTAAAGGGCTGATAACTTCAACATGTTTATAGCAACTGGACTCATGCAGTTTGAAGTCACACAACTGACCACGAATGTCTTTGCAAACCAAGGTAATTTATAGTCAAATAAAAAACTGTCTGCTCAACAGCGTCAGCTCCAAAACAAATGGGTCATTCACCAGAACAGTGATCTTAAGCCCACATGCCATACAGTTTCTTCTGATGTATTAATGTATTAAATAACTGCAAGTGTAAATGGACATTAGAAATAGATCAAATCAGTTCAGTAAGCAATCATGTCACATTGATCTAGCTTGTATATACCGTTAGGCTCATAGCATAATTGCCCCAATCATATCCGACTTAGGCAATTATGCTATGAGGCTTATGATACAGTATACTTTTCTCTATGTCTACTCACCTACTCTTTATGACATTCTAAATGAAGCTGAAAAAGTTAATCCTGCACTTTACAATTGCCTCTTTACAATTGCTTTTCAAAAGCCTTTCAACTTTTATAATATATATTTCCAGTACAATTCCACTGAAAACCCACAAAATATTTTGAATTATAGAAGAAAAAGAGTGCAACAACCTGGTTGCATAAGTGTGTACACCCTTTGAACCACCATCAGTTTCACTTTCAGCATTCAGTCTTTGGTAACTGTCACATCCCAATATTTGCCCACTCTGCCTCACAGATATTCTCCATGTCCTCTTCAGGCAACCCCACAGATGTTCTGTTAGATTGAGTTATGAACTCTGGCAAGGCCATTCCAAAACTGTACTTCCTTTCTTCTGGCAAAGTCACTCTTTTGCTGGATTTGACTCATGCCCCAGCTCACTGTGATGCTGAAGAATGAAATCCCCCTTCAAGTTTCAAGCCTGGGTCAAAACTCACCAGTAACTAGAACCTTGCATGATTTCATCTACCTTAACAAAACACTAGTTCGGTCTGAAGAAAAATAACCCCAGAGCATGATGCCACCGCCACCATTCATTGTGGGTATGATGTTCTTTTTGCAGACATGCTGTGCAGCTTTTGTAAAATAATAAGTACCTTATTAGAGTGTGGGAGAAAGTTTAGGTTTGGATTCATCAATTCAATTCAATTCAGTTCAGTTTATTTAAATAGCGCCAATTCACAACACGTCTCAAGGCACTTCACAAAGTCAGGTACATACATTCCAATTAATCCTAACCATTGAACAGTGCAGTCAGATTCAGTTATTTAGTCAAATTGGATAAAAAGTTTTTCTATCTAAGGAAACCTAGCAGATTGCATCAAGTCAGAGACTTGTAGCAGTCACTCCTCCCGGTTGAGCATGTAGAGAGGGTGGACAGTCACTGGCGTTGACTTTGCAGCAATCCCTCTTACGAAGCATGCATGTAGCGACAGTGGAGAGGGAAAACTCCCTTTTAACAGGAAGAAACCTCCAGCAGAACCAGGCTCAGTGTGAGCGGCCATCTGCCAGGACCGACTAGGGGTTTGAGAGAACAGAGCAGAGACACAAAGAGAACACAGAAGCACTGATCCAGGAGTACTTTCTATGGGAAGGAAAAGTAAACGTTAATGGATGTAGCTCCTTTAGTCGTTTCATCTAGAAAGAAAGAACAGATGAACTCTGAGCCAGTTTTCAAGGTTAGAGTCTGAAAGAGAGCACATGGAATTAGTTACAGTAAAAGCTCAGTCAATCGCCATGTCTAGGAGAGAGAAAGGGTTAAACAGGAAAGACAGGACCAAGTGGAACATCGGTAGAGGGTGAGCATTAAGTTGTTGCCAGCAGAAGCTTGGACGATGCCCCCCTCCAGGAAGGTGTCACAGGTAGACACAGAGTCAGGCCAGGTGTAGCTTCTAGGAAGAGAAAAGAGAGAGAGAACATAAAGTTAAAAGCTGAAATAACAGCAAATAATGCAAAATTGGAGAGTAGTGTGAGAATGTAGCGAAGAGAGTGAAAGTGGTCATCATGTCCTCCAACAGCCTAAGCCTATAGCAGCATAACTACAGAGATAGCTCAGGATAACCTAAGCCACTCTAGCTATAAGCTTTATCAAAAAGGAAAGTTTTAAGCCTAGCCTTAAAAGTAGACAGGGTGTCTGCCTCACGGACTAAAACTGGGAGCTGGTTCCACTGGAGAGGAGCCTGATAACTAAAGGACCATGCCACATTTTTTCACAGGGTTTGGGAATATTTTAGCCAGGCCTGGATGTTTTCTTTGGAAGAAAATTCTCCTATCTTTCCACCCTACCCCGCTGTTCTGACATATGGAGAATAAAGAAGATTAATGTCGCATGTAGAACATAAACAACTCTAACAAGAAATTCCCGAAGTTCCTTCAATGTTGCTGTTAGGCTATTGGCAGCCTTCCTGATCAGTTTTAACCATGTTTTTTTTATCAACTATGAGAAACGTCAAGTTTTAGAAGTAGGTTACCACAAGGTTTAGGAGTGTGTTTATGGAAATTTCTAAAAATTCTTTCAGAAATGCATTTGTGGGGTCAGACTCTGGCATGAATGAGAAGTTCTGTATCTGTGCTCTAATTCATCCCAACAATAGAAGGATGAGAATTGTGACTACCAGGAGTTGCAGAATTTAGGAAGGTTCTTGTGGAAATAGTTTGAAAATTGAGGTGAATATTCCAGAATGGTTAGCTGGATGTTTTGAAGGATCTTTTAGTGGCGGTAGGACTTTGGAACACATGGAGACAACAAGTAAGAAAACTGAGATTAAGGAGCGTAACACTAAAAGGGTCAGACTTTTACTCAAGACCACTGTTAACCAAAGCTTAATCCTCCTCCTGGTCCTTATAAGCAGCAGCAGTGATCAGCAAATTTTTCACAGAAGTATCAGGAAATCACAAGAACAGACACAACCACACAGTCATGTGAGCACCTCAGGTACCTGGCGAGGTGAGGTTGAAGGAACAGAGAACAACATACAGCAGGATTAGTACTGGGTATAGAAAAAAAAATCCAGATTGAAACATCTTTAGTATGTATTATAATTTCTTTGTACATTTTTAACTGTAAATTTACATTTTTATATATACATTTATAACACAGTATGTTGAAATGTATTCAGATTTGGCCTAATTAGAAAAGTTAGCAATGTTTTTAAGAAAACGACTTAATGTGAGTTAAAAGAGTCGACTGATTTTTTTAAACCCATTCTCCTGAATTGAGTCACTGACATCGAAAAAAAAATCTTATCACTATAATTTGACTAACTTGCTTCCAGATTTAGTGCAAATATAGTACAATTAGCCATTTTTGACAGTATCACTAATGCATTGATACATTAGGGCTAAGCAAATAATTTATTATTCATTTCAGTTTCAGCTCCAGTCACAAAAACATAATCAACAAACAATTATAAAAAAAATTTTACCACCTGCTTTCGCTCTAATTTTTGCAATGTAGAAACTGCTGATTGATCAATCCACAGTAAAACTAGAATATGATTGAATTCTGATTCTTTTTTAATATATTTATGTGATCTTATTAATATATGTTTCCTCTAATTTCTGAAAGTTTTTGCAATTTTACCATGATGTGCACAATGAAAGACCAGTGAAGGAAAGACTGTGTTAGTCGCTGCAACTTCCTGTATGTGTTTTTATTGAAATGAAGTGACATTTCTTAAAAATGGGATACTTTGGTTTGGAACTGTTAAAATGCTATTTCAACCATGTGATTAGACAATTTTTAGGTGAAAAAACAGCTACATTGTGAATGATAGAATTCATAAAAATATAAAGGGAACAAAAAATGTTACATGAAAAAAAAGATGCTGAGTTTATTAAATGCAGTGTTTTCCAAACTCAAAAAGTAATCGTTCTCCAATTTGAGCTGTTCTGTAACAAACATTGTTCAGTTGTACACTTGTTTTAATTTACAAAACATATCGAACAAAACATAACAGTGAAAAGATGAATGTTCCTTCTGATATTAAGTGTGCTCTACTTTATATAGGAACATTGGTCTTCTGACATTATCTAAATAAATAGAATTAAATAAGTTGTCAACACCTAATATTGTGTCAATCAATTAGCACCAGAGAATTTAACAATGAGTAGTTCTAAAATCAACAGCAGAGCAGTACATGTGATCCTATGAAGTAACAATGGGCTGGACTCTACAGAGTTAATCAGAAATAAAGTTAATTTTAATCTCGAAAGTGTTACTGCAGACAAGCAAAGTGCACTGAATTTCTCTTAAATAAAATAGGATACAGTTAACTTTTCCAGGTCGATGGATCAGTACAGAAAGCTCTTAAATGTCTAAATAGTGGAAATAGGCAACATCGCTTTCTATCCCAGTTAAGCTGTCATCATAAATCCTCAAGTATTTTCTGCTAGGTAAAAGAATTTGCCAGATGCATCTGTTAAAGTCCATTTTCTCATCAGCTTTATCAGATAAAAAGAGGATGATACGGTGGAAGCGAAAGTATCAGGTAAGCAATTAAACTGCAGTGCCCTCTTTGCTCATCATTTTCTATTCCTGTGTCTCCTCCTCCTCTTTCTGCTTCCGAGCATTCATTAGGCCCAACTTCCCCAAACAGATTTATCTACGGGAAACTTTGCCGTGTTGAACTCCTGATCACCCTGATAAACTGCCTGGCTAATTAAATGGAGACGCACACAATGTTTATATGCATATTTATGTGTATATGTGCACGTGTTATCCACAGAGTGTGGCTCTTTATCTCCCTTCCAGCCCTCCCCCTCTTCTCACTCTCTCTCTCTCTCCTTGTCTGTCAGGCTCCAGGAAATGATGGAGAATGCTGAAAATATGGCACATGCTGAAAGCAGCATTTAAATCTTGACAGTGGCTGGGATTAGCTAGGTAACAAGGAGGACGTTTTGAGGAAAAAACAAGCAGGCGAGGTGAATTTGAGGACAGTGAGGCGGAGCAAAGAGATGGAAAAAAAGGAGAAAGTTCACACTTAGGTTTTATAATTATCCTCCAAACTATTTCAAGTTTCTTTTGAAAAAAGTATCACTTTGAAGTTTTTCTCTCCTTTAAGGATTGAGACACTTTTCAACATCTTATCATCACAGACCTTAGCTCGATTGGCCTGGAGTTTTAAACTTTTCTTGGCCTTTTTGTTTCCCATCGTTATCTTTGAAAGATACACCAAAGTGACTTATATAAAAAACACTTGAAGGAAACTGTGGCTGCTTTTAATGTGGTCCTCCCTTTTTATCAGTTCACACGTGCTTTGCTTGAAGGAAACATGATCCTGGATGTGTCTTCTTCCTATGTTGCCTCCGGACTGCAGCCTGCTAAATCCTAATCCTTTCCCTTATGAGTCCTCCACAAACCTTAGCTTGATGAACATGTGCTGAACTGACTCTGTGGGCTTCCCCTCTGGTCTGCAGAGAGGATAAGGCGGTGGATAGTAAATGTGAGCAAGAGAATAAAGGGGACGGTGAGTGAAGGAGAAGAACTTTTCCAATTAGAAGCTCTTCACAAAGGATAAGCTTTCTGGAACAAACATCAGAGCAAAAAGGCACATACCGTACACGCTGTCCCATGATGGACTTGTGGTTCCTTGGCTGGACAGAAAAAGGGAATAGCAGGTTACACCATATGTTTGCCTGCTTGCCTGTGTGCATTGCATATGCAAAGCTGAATGTTTTATGTATGATGTATTATGCAATCTCTGTGTCAAACCCTTACAGTCCGGCTGTATTTTTATTCAGACAGCACAGGCACTTTCCCTATTTCATAGTTCCAGCTTTGCATTACACAGACTGATTTTTACAGGTATATCTAAAAAAAAATTGAATAGTGTGAAAAAAGTTCAATATTTGTTGCCACTCATTTCAGAAAGTGAAACTCATATATTGTATAGATTCATTACAAATAAAGGGAAATATTTATATTAATATAACATTTATTTCTTGTAAGTCTGATGATTATGGCTTAAATATAATGAAAATCCAAAATTCAGTGTCTCAAGAAAATTAAAATATTACATAATACCAGTTTTAAAAAAGCATTCGTAAGTTATAAATGTTATGCAATTGACATTTTATGGCCTACACAATCATAGGGAAGACTACAGACTTGACAGATGTCCAGAAGACAGTCATTGACACCCTTCACTAGGAGGGTACACATCAAAAGGTCATATCTAAAGAAACTATTTGTTCAGCATATGCATAGAAAGTTGAGTGGAAGGAAAACATGTGATAGAAAAAGGTGCACCAGCAACAGAAATACCCACAACCTTGAGAGGAATGTCATGCTAAATTCTTCAAGAATTTGAGAGAGCTTTAAAAGGAGTGGACTGAGGCTGGAGTTAACAGATCAAGAGCTATTATGCACAGACGAATCCTACACATGGCCTAAAGTGTTGCCACTCCTGATCCAGAGACAACGTCAGAAGCATCTTGTCTGGACAAGGGAGAAGAGGAACTGGACTGTTGCCCAGTGATCCAAAGTCCCTCTTTCAGGTGAAAGTAAAGTTTGCATTTCATTTGGAAATCAAGGTCTGGAGGAAGTGGGGAGAGGCACATAATCCATGTTGCTTGAAGTCAAGTGTGAAATTTCCACAGTGTGTGATGATTTTGGGTGCCATGTCATTTGATGGTTTCCTAAGGTCCAGAGTCAACAGAGCCATCTACCAGGGAATTTTAGAGCACTTCGTGCGTCCTTCTGTTGATGAGCTGGAGATACTGATTTTCTTTTCCAGCAGGACTTGATAAATGCCCACACTGCCAAAGCTACCAAAAGCTGATTCAGTGACAATGGTGTTGTCACTGAATCAGCTGTGCTTGATTGACTTACGAACTTAACCGACCTGAACCCTGCACTAGGGGCATGAAGTGGGAACTTATGTGTGCATGTATGAGGAATTTATTAGGAGACAGACCGATGTGTATGTAAGCAGGTGGTTGTGACTTGGGCAGTAATAAAGAAAGAGCAAGAGTCTACTGGTGTCATAGTGTGGGGTTTGAGGTAGGACCAAAGTGCAAGGTCATCAGGAGGCCGATGATTACCGGTAAGATGCTTTTAATGGCTTGTAATGACAGGATTCAGACCAGACCATGACTTCTCAACATACAGACAGCTAACAATAAGAACAACGCACGGAACAACAGAAACATGAGGGTATAAATACAAACAGAGAGAACAGGGAGAACTAATGAACAGAGGGACAGAATAATCATGGGGAAAAAGGAACAGGTGTGGGTCAGGCTACTGGGAGACAGAGGGAGTGAAACCAATTAACAATATAACACAGAAGGTAAACAAAGACTAAATCAGGTTTAAATAAACAAAACGCAAACTAATACACAGACAGATCCTGACAACTGGTCTCTCATCTCACTACCTATAATAAGCTACAGAGGAACATTGTACCAACCCTACAATTTCTCTATTGGGTATTGTCAAGAGGAAGATGAGAAACGCCAGAGACAACAATGCAGATGACCTGAAGGCCACTATCAAAGCAAACTGAGCTTCCAGTACCCCCCAGCAGAACCACAGGCTGAACGCCTCCATGCCCCGCCACATATTGCAATAATTCATTCCTAATGAGGTCAAACCATCTATTGAGTGCATAGAAATGAACATAATTTTGAGAAAATATGACATTTATGTTTAAAATATTTATTGATTTTTTCTTACTATTCTTATTTTCTGAGACACTGCAATTTGGGTTTTCATTATCTGTAAACCATACACATCAAGATTACAAGA
Source organism: Crenichthys baileyi (assembly GCA_036173005.1). Lineage (NCBI taxonomy): Eukaryota > Metazoa > Chordata > Actinopteri > Cyprinodontiformes > Goodeidae > Crenichthys > Crenichthys baileyi. Next base: position 71,748 of record JAHHUM010000486.1, on the reverse strand, counting down.
AAGTAAGGCTTAAAATATTTTACATTATGTCTAATGATTTTATATAATACGAGTTTCACTTTCTGAAATGAGTGACAAAAAAATATTTTTCGCAATATTCAAATTCTTTGAGATGTACCTATACTGCAGTGTGCCCCTTACAGTAAACATGTCACCTTAAGTGAAATTAAAGAACAGTAATATAAAACTCAAGCAGAACATATTTGACTTGGAATTGTTTATAATTAATGCTTTGAAGCTGACATAGAATACATCAATTCCATTTGGGTCTACATAACAGAATAGATTTATGGAAAGGCTAAATAATTTAGGAAGACAATACTTGTTATTTTGTAATACATGACACTTTTCTAAAAACCTACTTATTTTTTATTTTTATGTGGTGCTTTTAACTTGAAGAATGTAAACTTGTATAACACACCCTCAAGGGTATGGATCCTTGCAAAAATATTTTTACCCCGTTTTCACATGTTTTGACATCACAAACTAAAACTACAATATATTTATGGGGATTTTGTGTCCCGGGCCGACTAGTAGTAGTGCATTATTGTGAAGTGGAAGGAAAGAAAGCCTTTTTGTAGATTTTTACAAATATATTAAGTCACATTTAGGTTTGGACTTTAACCCAGCCATTCAAATACATGAATATGATCTGAACCATTCTAATGAAGCTTTTACTGTATGTTTAGGATCACCTTCTTGCTGGAAAGGTGAACCTCTGGCTTTTGCAGCCTCTATTAGGTGTTCTTTCTGTATTTTAACCTGTATTTAATTTAAGTATTATACCTTTCCATGGCAGTCTGACTGGCCCAATTCAGAGTTTTTCATCTCCAAAATTCAATCTCCAAGTTGTGCCACTTACATATGTGGTAGTAAATCGGATACTTACCCGATGGTTTTCAAAGCGTCTGAACGGTCTGAATGGTCAGGTCACATTTCATCTGGGTTTTATGTCATTGTCCTGGCTCTGACTACGCATCCACTCAGATTTCTCTACAGAAGTACGAGTTGCTGTTTCACAATAAGGCCACTGTGCTCTCTTTTTTGTACTTTCCTACGTCTTGTTATGTGGTGATAATATTTGCGGCTCCCATTGCTTAACAACTTAAAAAAATTATACACAGACACCAACATCCGCAAACAGTGTGCTGCTGTGTGACATCAATATTCTCCTTCTGTGCATGCAGGTCACTTTGGGGTCGTGAACTGTTCAGACCGAAGTCCCATGGTGGTCGCAATTAAATAGAAGTGTGAACAACCACACAAAAAATCATATTTTAGCAAATAATTGGAATTGAGCATTAAGACCTGCTGTGTGAACATAGCCTTAGTTTTCTGCCTTACATACTGTTTCTGTTAAATGTATTTCTTGCCCAGCTTGTAAGTTGGTGGATGGCCATGACAGAAAGCATCTGCTTTTGTCTCAAGAGGACTATTTGCTGCTGTATTATTTCATTTAATTGCTGGACACTTGATTTGTAACTTTTGTTTTATTTACTCTCACTTTGTACTGCTAGGAGCTTTCCAAAATGTCTTCTGTAACCTTAAGCTCTTTGATCAAATGTTACTTAAGATTCCTTAAAAAACGCTTCTTTAAACAGAGTTCCATACTTCTATCCTGTTTTTATAAGCTGATGTTTGGTAATGGCTTTTAGTTTATACATTATGACATTCTGTACTGGGAGATTTATAGTGTATATAGTTTGTTACTGAGGTTTGCTTACAACAGGATCCAAGGTTAAATTCAAAACTCCCTTTGTCCACATTTTTAAGTGTCTGAAGAAATGCTAAAAAGGTGTGCCAGGTAAATGATAAACTGCTTTTAGAAGCAACTATCTGATACATTTTAAGTGCATAAGTGTGGAACTTGAACTTTTTTAATTTAAAAAGGTGAAACAGTTAGCAGATGTGTACAGCTTTATGTGTTAGCCTTTTGACAGTTCGAAACAAAAGAATAAAGACTTAGTGTTTCAAGAAAGGTAATTTCTATAAATGTATCTATTATCGTCTAGTTCATAAAGAATCCCATCCAGAACCGAAGATCTTTGGTAAATAATTCTGACCATGTTCATCGCCTTAGCCTAGAAAACAGGTAGACTGATTTAATGATCTCTGCATGATCTCTTTTATTTGAAGACCTTCCCATCACCGAGTCGCTTGCTTGCCTACAATGCATTGCAAAAGTATTCATACCCCTTGGACCTTTTCAGCTTTTCAAGTATACAGAAAATGGTACACGGTTTATAAAGATTTTTAGAACCCAAAATTGTTGTGTTGTGTGCATTTCTTTGGAGTCCTTGATTCAATGGCACTTTTGACTGCAAATAATCAGCTTTGCAGTTTTAGAGACTGACATGTTTAATTGGATGGATTAAGTATGTGAACATCAGTCTTGACAAACATTACCAATTTGATTTAGAACTGAACTTTGACTTCACAAATCAAACATGTAAATAAGCTTTGATTTAAATTATTATACCATGGCCCTGTTTGTATGTTATGTCAGATTTGTTGTGTACACAACTAATGGTTGTCCTGTTGACACCTTATTTCCCAGGAGCTCTGGATCTCTACAGCTCATCCAGAGTTACCACAGTTCCCTTTGTTGCTTCTTAGAATATTATTGTAAGTGCCCTTGCTACCATGCAAACCTACCATGATATGGCTTTTGGCAGAAAGCCATGTCATGGTAAGTTTACAGTTTTGCCACATTTGTTTTCAGTTTTTGGATAAAATGTGGGATTGTTTTTTGTTCCAAACCTGCTTTAAACAGCCACAACTTTATTCCTGACCTGCCTAGTGTGTTCCTTGGTCTTCATGACGTTGTAATTTGAAATTCTACCTGGAGTTAGACTTGTGTTAAATACATAGTCTATTTCTTTATTTTCCACACTTATTTAATGCTGTTAACGGTCCTGGGCAAATGATGCCTGTTTGTGGCAGTCAGTGGGTAAGATATGGGGTAAACTCAGAAAAAGGTCACCAGGTCATCACAGGACCAACACACAAACTCAGAGAGATACAAGATAAGCAACCCTTAACACACATACTCAGTCTATTTTAGAATACTGTATCCAGTTAATCCACAGGGGGTCTGTCCCACCTTGAATAACATTGGCCTCCCCAGTGGCCCCCAGATGTGGTAAATTGTTGGTTTAACAACGAAGCTGAGTTGTCCACGCACCAATGAACGCACCTGTCTTTTCCTTTAACCAACTGGTATTACAATTTTGCTCAAGTGTGCAATATATACTTCTGAATTCATTTTAACAATGTAATTGAAATGTGTCACTCTTATTCTGTGTTTACTAAATAGTTTACATAAAGATACATTTTGAAACATCTTGTAATGTTTTTTATTTTGTAAAAAGAACAAAATCCTGTTATTTTAAAGTAAAAAATTATTGAAAATACTTGTAGGCTATTAAAAAATCTTCCTCCCCTTTTTAGTAATCAATGAAAACACATTTATGGCATTACAGGAGATATTCACCCATCTGTCAAGCTGTACTGATGTAAAGGTGCCTTTGGATAAAGTATTTGGTGATTTTAAAAATGGGTTGACCACTGAACCCTCTTCTTTATGGGAATAGACATGAGGAGTTTTTTGATCACCCGGTGACGCCAAGGTTTCATGTTGCCCGTTGATGTCCTAAAGCCTGAGGAGACATCCTAAGATTTCTGACCTGCAGCTGGTGATAAGTGAGATTTTGACATTTATATACACATTTGTGCAACAACAGGTTAAAGAAACACTCACCTAATAAAATAGTCATTTTAATTAATAACGCATAAATGTCTCACACGAAAAAAATAAACCTACTATAGACTGTATAAACTGTATAGACTGTAAAATATATTACATAAAACTAGAGGATAGCAGTAACTGGGTGTATCCGATATGTAAGTGAAAAGCAGCTTTTGCTCCATTTATCAGTTTAACCTTAGATGTCACTGATGTGTCCGTTCTTTGGCACTGTCACATTACTGTCTTGTCAGAGTGAAGCCCACAGAGAAAGCTCAGACAGGCCCTCTGAACTCCACCACTCACTGGTTCAAACCTTGACACATCAAGCACACACACACATCTTCAAACACACCCACAAACGTGTTACTGACAAAGCTGGCTGCAGGAATACTGACCAGCAGATGACCATCGAAAATGATCAAGGTCAATTGGTTTGTGTTAGTCTTTGGATACCTTTTTACCTGCTGAATTAATTCTAGATGAAATTAAAAACTTATCACCACATGGACTATATCATCATGTTAGTTCAACCAGAGAAATCTGTCTGAATAAAAGAAAACCCTTGATAGTCAGTTAAGTGAAATACATTGCCTTGCAAAAGAATGCTTACCATTGTGACTTTTCTCACATTTGGTCATGTGAATATTATTTTATTTTTATGAGATAGACTAAAGCAAATTAGTGCATAGTTGTGAAACCATTTACCTTTCGAGGATAACTTGTTAGATAATCAAGTCTACCCGTGAGTAATTTAACCTCAGGAAAATACAGAAGTCCTGTAAAAGCCTCTGAGGCTTTTTAGAGAACATTATTGAAAGAAATAGCAATACAAAGACCAAGAAACAAACCAGACAGGTCAAGAGTAAAGTCGTTGAGAAATGTAAAGCAGGGTTGGGCACCGAAACAATATCCCAAGGTTTAAAAATATCATGACGCATGGCTCATTCTATTATCCAAAAATGGAAAAAGTATGGCTCAACTGCAACCCTGAGAATTTCTCAGAGAAGCAACCAAGAGGATCATTTAACTTTGGAGGAGCTGAGTCCCAACACTTAGGTGAGAAAATCTATGGACACAATTTGTGGAGTACATTAGTCATTGTACAAATCTGGCTGTTGTGGAGAAGTTGCAACAAAAAAACTGTTGATCAAAGAAAGTCATACCCCAGTTTTCCACAAGTCATGTTGGAAACCCAGCAAACGTGCAAGATGTTTAGACTAGACCAAACCTCAGCTTTTTGGCCTACTTTCAAAAGGCCATATTAGGATAACTACCAAGCCTACGTATCACAGGCGAGGTGCAGTAGAGCCCAAGCCCCAGTCCTCGATGCAGCTGTCCAGGGTTCGAGCCCCAACCACCAAGACCTATGCTGCATGTTTTTCATCTCACTACCACAATTCCTGTGTACTTACTATTAAAAAATAACAAAAACAAAAATTAAAGTGCCACAAAGAAAGCTATGTATTACTCTGAGCTGATCATTTTCTACAAAGCAACATAGTGGCAGCAGCATCAAGCTGTGGGGAGGTTTTTGTCTTATGCAAGGACAGTTAAGCTGTTCAGAGTTGATGGGTAGATTGATGGAGCTAAATACAGTAGAATCCTGGAAGGAAACCTGTTCAGACACCGAGAAAGACTTCTGACTGAGACAAGTTTGACATAGGGTTAGGGTTATACAAGGATATTATTTGATCTAAACTTTAGATCAAATAAAATCCTTGTATAATAGCCCAGTCAGAGTCCATAATTAAATCCAACTGAGGATTTATAGAAAGACTTGAAAAAGTATGGTCACTAATGATCTACGTCCAATCTAACTGAGCTTGAGTTATTTAATAACGGAGGATGAGGAAAAATGGAAGTCTCTAGATGTGCAAAGCTTGCAGAGACATACCCCAAGAGACCTGGGCTGTAACTGCAGATCAATATTGCTCTACAGAGTAATGATTTAGGAATGCTGATTGCCAATGCATGGCACACTTCTCAGATTTGTATGTGAAAAGAAATGTATCTGTGTGTAAATGTGGGGCTGTGATAAATTCCTGTGGACTGAAACATTAGCATGACTTTCTTTGAAATGGCCTAGAAATCAAGTTGTGAATGAGAGACCACTCAACTAAACAGTTTAGATTCATGTGTGTGCCACCTAGACGTTTACTTCAACCTGATAATAATAAAAAATAAAAAATAAACTTTTTCCATCCACTTTACAATTTACGGTCTACATTGTATTAGTATGACACACCGAGTTCCACAAAAAAAAACACATTGTTTTTTGTGGTTGTAATTTGAAAAAGTTAAAAAAAATATCAAAGGAGATGATTACTTATTGTAAGACCATCAATAAATGACCAAGCTGGATGCGAGAGTGACTGATGAAATCATCAAAGTATGATTTTTCATGTGTTACTTTAGCTCTATTTCAACTATAATAAAAACTGGGTTCTCTTCCTATGTCCTAAAGCAGAGGAAACTCAATGTTTTTTTTTTTTTCCAGATGATAGGAATAATGGGCTCTCCATAGGGGGATGAGAAAATGTGATGATCCTGGAGCAGGCATGGGAATAAGGATGGCTTACAAGAGTTACCTTTGAGAACAGAACAGATGTAGGGAGGCATTGCTGTGAGGTAACAACGACATAATCGACTCAGGAACACTGAAGGCTCCCCTGTTACTGTGTCCTCTTATCCTTGTGGCTCAGTGGCAGTCTTTGTTATTTCTACAATAGTGGTGTTGTGTGAGCATGTCATCCTTTCACGGTCATTGTTTCTCACCTCGGCTCAACGATGAGGGGGAATGTCTCTGAGGGGAAGATGTGACCTCTCGTTGTTTGTCATTGAATCGTTCTGTCCCATTCTTTTTTAATTATGTTTTTTTTTCTCTCCTCATGTTAATATATTTTCTATTTTGTGTAAGGAGTAACAAAACTGTTTTCCAAAATGCATTTCGAATATTTTTTCACATTCAACCCTGTAAATTAAAATGAAAAAAGGGATTAACAATATGTTAAAAACAAAGTTTGTGTTCCAATTTTTCATGAATGTATTAAGTTCAAATATCACCCATATGCTTTTTCACTGACCCTCCTTTCTTGCCCGTTTCCTCTCGCCCCCATCACCCATGTGGTATTAGTGATATCTCTAACTCAGGGGACCAGACACATTCGCTCACATACATACACGTACACGATCACACTCATTACAGAGCGGCAGCTGGATTCTGAAGCAGTATTAATCCTATTTCATCTTGTTAATGGGATTATGTCTTTTAATTAAGGGCAAGTGGAGAGCAATTATGAACAGTGAGAGAATGTGACACAGTTCACTGTTGTCATGTCAGTGTTCAAGGTGCTCCTATGCAGGTGGACTAAGACATCATGCTGCTTCAGTATTTTACACAATCTAACCAGCATGTAGTCTGTCTGTTGGGGTGCAGTAATATTAAAATTTAACTAAATTTCTTGTCAAAGTACGTCTCATTTGGTTTGCCAGTCTAGCCATTATTATTGTCCCCCAACAGTGTTGTGCCAGTTCATCCTTAATAAAACATAGTTTTATAGAAGTAATTTATTTTTTGTTTTCTTTATACATTAGAGCTTAAAAAAACAAAAACAAAAAAAGAATTCAAACTGATAAAGAGGGTCCTCTGAATATAAATTTATTTTGTTCAAACATGCACATTCTATCTAGGAAACATTTATGAGAAAAAAATATTATACATTAAAATTATAGGAAATGAAATTATAAAGTTCAACCCAAGATCCATACCAAAAACAACATAAGGGAGAAAACATGAAGGAGTGGGGGATATAGAAGAGTTTTTCCTTTTTGAAGGAGAAACCCGTCCCTATAATTTTATGGAAGACTTCACCATTACTGGGTGGCCTCTGTCCTAGAGCATTTTACATTAGGCCCATTACAAGATGCAGCACCTACAAATTTTGGCAGAAATAGCCACCTCCTACGTCATTGTCTTTAGAAGTGCTGGCAGCACTCACTGCTTCTAGGATTCAAATATGAAGGTAAGACCCTAGAAACCTTATGACTCTCCATTGAAAATGTTAGTAAAACTGATGTATGTATCAAAAACACATAGAGCGTATTGGCAATAGATGCAATATGCTCCTGTACTTGTTTCCGGGACATTTACGCACCATTTGGATTCTGAAAAATTTGTCTCAAGATGTGTCCGTATTTAGAAGCCCCTTTAAGATCATAGTTCCACCGTAAACATGCAACTACAAATTACCCATTTTGGATCGCTTGTCTGTTCACATCATACGAGTCTGGTCACCAGGATCATCTGCCCTTTGTGCTTCCAGAGTACGTTGATCATATGGCACCTCTGCTTTGTGTGCACCCAAAGACTTTTGCATCATATTCCTTATTACCCTTACATTTCATAGCATTTATGGTAAACTGGGGTGTTATATTGGTAGGTCGACTGTAGACCCTCATTACTAGAATTGACCTGTTAGTTCAATTCCATTCATTTCAGATTATTTATAAAGCGCCAATTCACAACGCATGTCATCTCAAGGCACTTCACAAAACTCAGGTACATACATTCCAATTAGTCCTAACCACTGAACAGTGCAGTCAGATTCAGTTATTTATTCAAATTGGATAAAAAGTTTTTGTATCTAGGAAACCCAACAGATTGGATCGAGTCAGAGACTTGCAGCAGTCACTCCCCCCGGATGAGCATGCAGAGACAGTGGACAGTCACTGGCGTTGACTTTGCAGCAATCCCTCATACTGAGCATGCATGTAGCGACAGTGGAGAGGAAAAACTCCCTTTTAACAGGAAGAAACCTCCAGCAGACCCAGGCTCAGTGTGAGCGGCCATCTGCCACCACCGACTGGGGGTTAGAGAGAACAGAGCAGAGACACAAAGAGAACAAAGAAGCACTGATCCAGGAGTACTTTCTATGGGAAGGAAAAGTAAATGTTAATGGATGTAGCTCCTTTAGTCGTTTCACTTAGAAAGAAAGAACAGATAAACTCTGAGCCAGTTTTCAAGGTTAGAGTCTGAAAGAGAGCACATAGAGTTAGTCACAGCAAAAGCTCAGTCAATTGCCATGTCTAGGAGAGAGAAAGGGTTAAACACTGAAAGACAGGGCCATGTGGATCATCGGTAGAGGGTGAGCATCAAGTTGTTGCCAGCAGAAGCTTGGACGATGCCCCTCTCCAGAAAGGTGTCACAGGTAGACACAGAGTCAGACCAGGTGTAGCTTCTAGGAAGAGAAAAGAGAGAGAACAAAGTTAAAAGCTGAAATAACACCAAATAATGCAAAATTGTAGAGTAGTGTGAGAATGTAGCGAAGAGGGTGAGAGTGGTCATCATGTCCTCCAGCAGCCTAAGCCTATAGCAGCATAACTACAGAGATAGTTTAGGATAACCTAAGCCACTCTAACCATAAGCTTTATCAAAAAGGAAAGTTTTAAACCTAGCCTTAAAAGTAGACAGTTTGTCCATCTAGAGCCCACTGATGACCATTGTTATACTAAAAACCACAATGATTGGGATACCTCTCTCTTTCAGATTGATTATAACCATTGGAAAAGAGAGGGGGTCATACAGGTAGCAGAAATGGAGGGTGTGTTTGCACCTCAACCATAACTGAGCCGGTTTAGGCTAATCCTGACTTCCCCTTACTCCATCCAACAGGGAGGAAAGAAGACGGAGGTAAAAATAAGGAAGATAGCTCAGGATAACCTAAGCCACTTTAACTATAAGCTTTATCAAAAAGGAAAGTTTTAAGCTTAGCCTTAAAAGTAGACAGGGTGTCTGCCTCATGGACTAAAACTGGGAGCTGGTTCCACAGGAGAAGAGCCTGATAACTAAAGGATCTGCCTCCCATTCTACTTCTAGAGACTCTAGGAACCACCAGTAAACCTGCAGTCTGAGAACGAAGTGCTCTGTTAGGAACATATGGAACAATCAGATCTCTGATGTATGATGAAGCTAGATCATTAAGGGCTTTATATGTGAGGAGGAGAATTTTAAATTCTATTCTGGATTTAACATGGAGCCAATGAAGGGAAGCTAAAGTAGGGGAAATATGATCTCTCTTTTTAATTTTCATCAGAACTCTTGCTGCAGCATTTTGAATCCGCGGAAGGCTTTTAACTGCATTTTGTGGACATCCTGATAGTAAAGAATTACAATAGTACAGCCTTGAAGTAACAAATGCATGGACTAGTTTTTCAGCGTCACTCCTGGATAGGATATTTCTAATTTTGGCAATGTTCTGTAGATGAAAGAAGGAAATCCTAGAAACCTGTTTAATATGGGATTTAAATGACATATCCTGGTCAAAAATAACACCAAGGTTTTTTACTTTATTACCGGAGGTCAATTTAATGCCATCCGGGTTGATTGACTAAGCAGTTTCTTTTTTAAAGACTCCGGTCCAAAGACGACAACTTCTGTCTTGTCTGATTTTAGAAGCAGAAAATTTAAGGTCATCCAAGTTTTTATGTCTTCAAGACATGCTTGTAGTCTATCTAACTGGTTGGGCTCATCAGGATTTATGGATAACTAAAGCTGAGTATCATCAGCGTAACAGTAAAAATTTATTATATGCTGCCTGATAATTATACCTGTTGGAAGCATATATATAGTAAAGAGAATTGACCCAAGTACTGAACCCTGTGGTACCCCACAATTAACCCTGGAGTTTAAAGATGATTTATCATTTACATGAACAAACTGGAATCTGTCAGACAAATAAGATTTGATAGCTGTTGATGCTGTTGATAGCGAATTTTAAAGAATATGTGCAGATAACTGAACAAATCTGATGCAGCTAGAGGTTCGACTATTAAATCAGAACTGGAAAACTCTCCATCAATCAAAGATCACAGTTTGTGATTTGTGAAAGCATTATGTTTGTGTAAACCAAAGAAAATGCTGAGTCATAGTTTTCTCAAAAATAATGTAGAAATTCTTGACATATTCTCATGAACCTCGAATCATTTCTCTTTTAATGATCTGGACAAATCATTATCCCCCTTCCAGTCAGTCTATGATGTGTTTGTGTAGTGTGTTGGCATTTTTTATGTAACTGTGGGCTATACAAACAGATGCACTTTGCAGCCATTATCTTCCATGTGTCCTGCATAAAGAATGTGTCCTGCATCAGGAATGTCTTACAAAAGAAGGAGGTGGGTGAAGAAAATATTGGCTCTCATGAGAGACTTCATCAGATTTTAGCTTCTGTTTTGTTGGTTGTGTTATCAAATCTCTGTGTAAATGTATTTCTTGTCATGAGGGTCTGTAGTCGACCTACCAATATAACACCCCAGTTTACCATAAATGCTATGAAATGTAAGAGTAATAAGGAATATGATGCAAAAGTCTTTGGGTACACACAAAGCAGAAGTGCCATATAATCATCATACTCTGGAAGCAACAGTTTGCTGGAATTTTGGCCTATTCCTAATGACAGAACTGGTGTATGATGCTGCCACTCTTATTACATGATGCTGTTTACTTCACTGGTGGGATGATGTTCGCTTGCAAGCTTCCCCCTTTATTCTCCGTGTGTAATAATGTTCATTGTGGCCAGGCACGTCATTTTTTGTTTAATCAGACCACAGGACTGTCATGTATTGTTGTTGTTTAGGAAACATAATGCAAGCAGCAGGCAAAGCAGATAAAAAAAATTTAACAATAAAAGGTCCACAAAACTGTAATGGAGGTAAAACAGAAACTATGGGTGTACAGCAGAAGAACACTGCAGTAAAGGACAAAAAAGTAAGTGCTCAAATACTGTGGGATAGTGATTATTACTGGAATACTTCACAGATAAATTAATTAACTAAATAAAAGTGTGTGTGTGTGTGGGGGGGGGGGGGGGGGACAAGAGTACAAACCAGAATACAACTCAACACTTTAATGAATAGTAATCACATGTTGATAGAGAAACTAGGAAAGATGCATAACAAAGAAACAGGAGGTGAACAGCACACAACAAATCAGAATATGAATGCATTAAATACTTAACACAGTGACAGGAATCTCAAAACTAAAGGACAAACTACAATCTGAATGCCAAATATGACAAAACAAAAGCCAGAAAATATTCAAAATACAAAGCCAAAGTCCAAAAGATTGCAACAATGAAACGTCTCCAAAAATTAAGACATTTGCAAACTTGAATGTGGTCTTTTGTTGCTTTTGGATGAATGGTTAGTTTTTTCTGAATGGCCTTTCAGCCCATTTCAGCACAGAATTCTCTTACCAGCTTCAGTCAGCATCTTCTTTCCCAAATGGTTGAAATATATTATTTTGCACTAGCAATACTTAAATGGGTCTGGCAGTTCCAGGTTCCATAAGAAATGATATTACGGTGAACTGTACCGGTCGCCAAAAAAGATGGAAGGAAATTGCTGAATAGCCCAAATGGGCATTATTCTATCCCCTATTCAATTCAATTCAGTTTATTTATATAGCACCAATTCACATCATATGTCGTCTCAAGGCACTTTACAAAGTCACTTTAATCAAATCATATAGATTTTGAAGTCACGTACATATATTCCCCTATGCATGTAGCTACGTATATATGTAGTAACAGATAGCTAAATGAGTGTTCTGAAATACTGAAAGAGTTTAAAGATGACTCAGATGTGGAAGTAAAGTTGAGAGCTGTTTACTTGTTTGTTCTTGTCTTGATTGGCATTCTTTCTGACATTTTTTTCAGAACTAGTGGTTGAACTGTAACGACAGACACAAACATGGACCTAGTATTGCATTGCTGTGTCAGTTTCTAGAGTACAAAAACAATTCTGTATTGTACCATTGTTAACACACATGGCTCATTGACACTAAGGCCATCATAAACTTACTTTACTATAAAATTAGGACACAAAATACAAATCAATCCTGACCCACTTGTTATGATTCTGGCACGTCTGCTCTACCCTGTCTCTCTGGCTGCAATCAGCAGATGCACCTGGTGACTGCTGCAGTGCAGTGCAATCTGTGGCATTCCAAGCACCTGTGTCTTCCCTGATATATACTGACTCTGTCAAGCAGACGGTGCCAGATTTTTGAAAGCCATCGTGTGAGTAGATATCCAGCGTTCCTTCCTGTCTGAACATTGTTTTGACCTTGCCTTGCCTCTTGGATTTTTGCCTCTGCCTGCCCCTTGTCGGACTGTTTGGATTTTGGTTTTGACCCTGTTTCCTGCATCTGATTTATGCCTCTGCCTGCCCCTTGCCTGACGTCTCTTGTTCCGATCATTGACCCTGTTTCTGTCCCTGGATTATTGAATCAGCCTAGCCCTTGGATTGTTCAGCCGAAAGTCACCTGTCTCTCTCACCTGCGCTGTGGAGATCCCTGCCTGCTACCCACTGAGGTTTCCCCTCTAGGTTTCAAGTTTAACCCAAGACAAGAACAGGTCAGTGACTTTTCTGATCCTTGCAAGATTTGGAGAAACTACAAGTCACTAATCCTTCTTTCTGCTTCAGTGATTCCTGGAAGCTGTGTGGAGTTTAACCTGAGTGACGTTTTCCTGTGGCTGAATAAACTTTTTAATCTTTCAGTTCTGTGTCTGGCTGAATCTTGGGTCCGCCTTTTTCTAATTCGTAATACCACTAACATAAAGTATAACCTTACAAATAAAGCTTCTCCAAGTCTTAACATGAATGGATGCAAACAGATTTTACTGAATCCTTCCCTACATGTTTTCTACAAACAAAAAGGCTGACCTACCCTATGAACTCCCGAGGTGATCACAATATCCAAAAAAAAAACGTCTTAAAGTCACAGACGTAAACCATCTGCCATTTCTAAGCATGCCACTATGAGCACTAAAATGCATTGGTTACACCACAGACATTTATTTACCACAGACATTAGATGATTCTGAAGCCAGGCTACATAAAGAGTGGGCAGAGATCCTGAATTTTCCATAAGTCACATAAATCTCTCCAGTCATTTCTTTGCTTCTTAAAATGCAAAATTTTAATTGCATCTGGCTTGATCTCTAGTAACTGGCTATATCACGGTACAGAACATGATTTATGCGCAGATTCTCCTTTCTCTAAACACTAACCTTTTCAATGACATTTAAAAAGTGCTCATGCAATACTGACTAAACATTCAGGATAATGAATATCATTGAAATCTGTAATTTTATCACCATATATATAAACTAATAACATAATTGTTTATAGACAGCCTTGGCATTGTTTAATCTAACATCAAACACAGCTTCAGTTGTGTCTAATGTATAAAGTAGGTGTAATTCCTGCTAAGAGCTTCAGATTTTTCTGTACTCTTGTGATTAACAATATTAACGATTGATTCCAGTAAAAGTATTGTTAGTACTATGAGACTCAAATTTTGAAAGAGCAGAAAAAAATACAACCAATGTTAAACATTTTTCAGAAGTATTATTGGATTCCTTTTCTATATATATTAATATAAAATATTATTATTTTATATATATATATATATATATATATATATATATATATAAAATTTATATATGAATGTATAGGTTCTCTAAAGTCAAAATAGGCTACTGTTTCATGGACCATGACTGACATAAGAAAAACACAGAGAAGTAGTAGAAATTGCATCTGCTACATTGCGCTTCAGAGGGAAGAACTAATCTGATGGCTGTTGCCAGTGTGTAGATGTGATTCTTTGTCCTTTGCTGTGTTTCTGTGTTTCACAACTCAGTGATCCATTTCCCATTTGAAGGATGACCTATGGGTTTTTCACTTCATCAAAATCCACTCGCAGACATCTTCAAGGTTAAACTGACACAAGAGTGACGTCTTAAGTTGAAGTTTTTACAGTTGAAGAAAGCAGCAGAAGAGTTGTGAAAAGGACTTAAGTACACAACCCTCAATAATGGTTAACAGCTGACAGGTTGGTGATGTGTCACTTTGAGACATGTTTGTCTGGTCTCAAGCCTTAATGTCAAATAAGAACATTAATGATTTTTTAACATGGGTCTGATGAGAAAGTTTTCATTTTAATTCCAGAAACTATTCTGGAAATCAATAACACCAGTGCTAAGGGCAATGGTCTCAACCTTTATAGATCGAAAACAGTCGCCATATAAACTTTTTGGGAACGGTGCAACACTATAGTGGTTACATTTTTGTCCACATACAATGAACAGTGCATAGTAAAAGTAGTCATACTTGAGTTGTTTTTTGAGATGTGTATAGTGAGTAAAGAAATCTTTGCACACCCTATTAAGATATACAAAATAATTTAAAAAAAGTAATAAAATCAGACCATTTGCATGTTGCGATATTATCTTTTTCTAGATCTCCTTTTATCATACTCTTCTAATTACCTGAAGTTGCAGACAGTGTTCGGTCTTTATCCCACTCTTTCTCCCTTTTCTCTCTGAGAACAGGAAAGCATTTTGTTCCAATTAGTCTCAGTAGACAAACTTCCAGCAGCCACCCAGCAAGCCCCCAGGATGATTAAATCCAACACACCTACCACCCCTCCTCCAACCGATTAATATACAACTATGCTGCAGGCAGAGGTGAACGGCAATGCACAAGTAGAGTACTTAAGTGCAAAGGATAATAGGGAACAGGAGCTGCATGGGCCAGGGAAAATTGACAATTGAAAAGCAAAGGTGGAAAGACAGTGAAAGAAAGACAAAATGGTTAGAAATACTTCAAGGCAGACACTATTTTTAGACCCTTCTGTTTTCAATCCTGTGACAGCTGAATATATCTAAAAAATGTACGAGTTAGAAGGCTTTTCCATAAAAAGTAGCCATAGCTGTTTTTGCCAGATTAAACAATTTGTAGTCACACTAACAGAGGTGCAAACAGCATGGCAGATCCCAGTTTGGCATGTGGTCTGCTATTCAGACAAACCAGAGAGAGTGTATTCCAAAAGACAAGTCACAATTAAACCAGGAAAACTTTTATCTGTTAGGTGGGCTATTTAAGCCTCTATTCACACAGTCTGGGTTGAAACGTAAGCCATTGTACAAAAAAAAAACACAAGCTGGCTTTAAAGATGCATAATGGGTCCCGACAATATAGTTATTAATAAAACACATACACACACACACGCACACACACACACACACACACACACGATGCAACACTGTGTTGGCTGTTGACTTTACACTTTGTTTGACAAGGTGTTGATTAATTTGACACATAATTCATTTAAACTTGGCATGGCACTATGAAACTGTGAATATATTACACTTTTACAGGGAAAGCTGTTTGTGTCGATCACTTTCCACTGTAAATGTTTTCATATAATACTCTATAAACTTTATGACCACCGCATGAGAAATGCCTTGTAGAAGAGAAACTAAATTACAGTGATGGAAGGTCTGCCTCTTTTTCAAAGCCTCAGCTCCAAATTTAGGGCCCAACTGAGAGCACATGGATCATTTAAGAACCAATGCCCTTGAACTGCCCTGCCCACTGCCTTAAACAACAAGTCTTTGCTGTCATGTCTTATAGTGGTCTTCTTTATTAAATAGATATTTTTGCGTTACCTTTGAAGTGTTCAGCATTTTAATTATCAATGATAAACAGATTTTTTTAGCCTTTTTAGATGCCTTTATTTTCACTTTTTTATGATACTTTATTTATGCAGCATTTTTTATACAATCAAATGTATCACAAAGCGCATTTACAGAAGTTAAAACAAGAAATGAGCATGTAACCATAAACAAACACACAAAAAATGCTAAACCTAGTAAACGACAATTATTATTTGATAACTAAAATGTCATATGAAATGTGGCACAGAGGAAATGCAATAATAAACAAGGAAACATCCGTGACAGATGCAAATAGTACAAAAACATTAAAGTTCTTGAATTCTAAAACACCTAAAAGCTTCACAAATAAGGGGAAAAGAGAAAAAAATATCTAACTACATTTAAATGAAAAATATTGCTAAAAAGAAGATTTAAAAATAACTAAAACTAAAGGTATTTTAAATAAATAAAAAAGAAATACAATGATTAAAGCTGGTGCCACCAGGGTTTATGAAGACTATTCCCAAGGTGAGGGCCACAATAAAAAAAAATGACACCTCGCTGTGAGTTTTAGTTTTAAAGAAGACATTTCTCTGAAGACCTTAGGAGAATGGGGAGGCTTGTGAGGTAAAAGGAAATCATATAAACAGGTTGGACTAAAACAATAAAAAAAAAAAAAAAAAAACAATAAATCTTTTCCTAATTGAGCTGAAAAACATTCTCCGCCACATTTGACTTAACATCTACAATACTGTTACAAAGGTTGATGGCAGCATAAAAAAATTTCTAAGTGTGTTTTTAACCTTATAGGTTAAAAGGCCATGTTTAATCTAGTCATACCTTGTGAATACTTGTAACTTGTAAATTGGGTACGGAGGCACTTCAGTGTAGCACAGTCATCATGTCCCTTTTGTGTTTCCTGCTGAAGCTGATATGTTCTCAGAGCAACAATGAATTAACAGAACTGGAGCTTTAGCAGGTAGGATAACTCATGAAAGACATCTTTCATTTACTTTCACCATCTGGAAAATATCTATATTATTTATCTTTGCATTTAAAGAGAATGTTCTTAGCTGTGTTATATTTGTTCCCCTCCTCCAACTCTAAAGCTTTATCTTTTCCACCCTTTCCTCTCAATCGGTCTTAATCTTATTACTGAAGTCAATGCCTAACCTGTTTGGTCCACCCTGATAAACAGGACTATTACCCTACAGTGACCCTCAGCAATATTTACTCTATTACCAATTTGCAGGCCCCAGACCACGCTGACAACCTCAGTAACCTACACAGACATGCTTGTGAATCTATGTTATATGTAGACAAACTCTAACATACACTTACAATAGTGGCCAAGTTATGAAGAGAATCCTGATAATTGATGAGGGACTTAATAATGTGTGCACATATTAAAACATTATTGCATATTTAAATGTATGTTTAATATTTTGTTTCTTAAAAAGTTTCACAAAAACGTATGTCAATTTATTTTCCTGAAAAACAGATGACGTTTTGATGGCACACTTCCCATTGTAATCTGGAATGGGCTCTATTTCAGTGAACTGGATTAAACAGGTCTAAAAAAGAAATGAATGGATGATGATGATAACTCCAAGACATTTTTGGGATATGCAAGTACTAGATGCACAAAATCAAACATTGGATATAGGAAGTTCAGAACAATATACATTTTTTAAGTTTACTATGATACCCTTGGTAAACTACTGATACCTGCTGTTGCTGCACTGTCTGCAGCTTAATGTGAGATGTAATTAGTGCGACCAATTAAAATTCATGTCCTTATTTCATGTACATGGCTTGTAAATCTGTATTATAGACAGAGCTTCTTATTATTGCTGATCTGGGTTTCCCCACATAATTGGGTGTTTACCCATTACATGACAAACATGGTAAAAAATAGACTGTAATGGCTGCTGCATCTCTCAGTCTGTGTCATGTGACCTGCTTTGCACTGCACCAAGGTAGCTGTCTTGGGTGTAGAAGAGCCAGTAGCGAGAAGCTGAAACATAAGTATTTACATTGTATCATTTTAAAAGTTAAGCGCTATGTTAATGAAGCAGGAGAACAATATTTTTTGTAAGTTGTAGTGGATTACCTGGAACCATAATGAAACTTGTTACTAGCGGTTATCTATACGTTATATCTTCAGAGAACATGAACACATTATCAGCAAAAGGAAGATGAGTGTAAAGTTAAGTGAAAAGTTTATTAAAGACTGCAGACACATGAACCTGTGCTGTAGGAGCCCCTGTTGGGACAAAATATCTGTCAATGTACTGCAGAATCCAGAACATCATTGGTGACGGAAATCAGTGAGACACAATCACAACACCATCATTCACCATGTAATACAGGTAAAATGCCTTATTTTACTCCACTGTAAACCTACAGCACTTTCAAGCATAAACTTCGTTTTTATTAAAATATCTAACACGGATCAGCAAGAACATTTTCTTAAATTACTTGGCTCATTATCAGGGACAAAAACTCCTAATCAGCACATCCTAATCAGCACATCCCAAATACAATCCATTCAAGATTCTTAATTGTCCTTATGTCATCATAATGAAATTTTGCTGAGACCTGTCTCAAAATATACACATGTATCTTTTGAGCCAGTATAGACTGGCTTTTGTAAGTATAGACACTTACAAAATTTAAAAACACGACAAAAAGAGAACATATGTACATAGGATGTGGTATGCAGTATTTAGTATTTACATAAAGTGCAACTTGTGCTGAAACAGTCTTTGGGTCATTGTCATGCTGGAAGTTCCAGCCACGACCCATCTTCAATGCCCTTACTGAGGGAGGGAGGTTGTTGGCTAAGATCGTCCGAAACATGGCCCCATCCATCCTCCCCTCAATACGGTGCAGTCGTCCTGTCCCCTTTGCAGAAAAGCATCCCCAAATTATGATGTTTTCACCTCCATGCTTCATGGTAGGGATGGTGTTCTTGGGGTTGTACTCATCCTTTTTCTTCCTCCAAACACTGCGAGTGGAGTTTAGACCACTGCGGTTCCAGCTCTCTTCAGGTCATTGACTAGGTCCTGCTGTGTAGTTCTGGGCTGATCCATCACCGTCCTCATGATCATTGATGCCTCACGAGGTGAGATCTTGCATGGAGTGCCAAACTGAGGGAGATTGACCGACATCTTGAACTTCTTGCATATTCTTCTAATTGTGCCAACAGTTGTTGCCTTCTCACCAAGCTTTTTGGCTCTTTTCCTGTAGACCATCCCAGCCTTGTGCATGTCTACTATTTTATCCCTGATGTCCTTACACAGCTCTCTGGTCTTGGCTATTGTGGAGAGGTTAGAGTTTGTTTGATTGAGTGTGTGGACAGGTGTCTTTTATACAGATAACGAGTTCAAACAGATGCAGTTAATATGCATAATGAGTGGAGAACAGGAGGGCTTCTTAAAGAAGTACTAACAGTTATTATTGATCAAATACTTTTGCAATAAAATGCAAATTAATTACTTAAAGATCACATGTGATTTTCTGGATTTTTGTTTTAGAATCCTTCACTCTGTTGAAGAGTATCTATAATAAAAATTAAAGACTTCTACATGCTTTGCAAGTGGGAAAACTTGCCAAATCGGCAGCGTTTCAAATACTGGTTCTCCCCACTGTATACCTTGAGGCATACACACGTGGACAAAATTGTTGGTACCCCTCGGTTAATGAAAGAAAAACCCACAGTGGTCACAGAAATAACTTGAATCTGACAAAGGTAATAATGATTAAAAATTCTATGAAATTGAACAGATGAAGCAGTCAGACATTGCTTTTCAAACATGCTTCAACAGAATTAATTAAAAAAACTAAACTCAGAAACAGGCCCATGCGACAGAAAGAGGTACCCCTGGAAAAAGAATGTGACCAAAGGGACATGTTTAAATCAGATGTGTCCATTAAGTTCGCATCCACAGGTGTCTACATTCCTTGTAATCAGTCAGTTGGGCCAATATATAGGACTCAGGTAGTCACTGTGTGCTTTGGTGACATGTGTGTACAAATCAACATGGACCAGAGGAAGCGAAGGAAAAGAGTTCGTCTCAGGAGATTAGAAAGAAAATTATAGACAGCAGTTAAAAGGTAAAGGTATAAGACCATCTCCATAAGCAGGCTTGCATGTTCCGGTGACTTACAGTTGCACATATCTATTCAGAAATTTAAAGTCCATGGGACTGTAGCCAACCTCCATGGACGTTGGTGCAGGAGGGAAAAATTGAGACAAAACAAAGAGACGGGATATAATACACGGTAACAAAAGAGCCCAAAAAACTTCTAAAGAGATTAAAGGTGAACTTCAGTTTCAACGAAACATCAATCCGTGTCAGATCGCACCATCGAAGGTTGTTGAGGCAAAGGGACCTCTAATGGAGGACGACCAAGGAGAACACCATTGTTAAAAACAAATCATAAAAAAGCCAGACTGGAATTTGCCAAAACATCATGTTGACAAGCCACAAAGCTTCTGGGGAGAATGTCCTGATTGGCCAGTGAGGACAAATACTGAACTTTTGGCAAGGCATATCAGGCTCTATGTTCGCAGATGGAAAAAATGAAGCATATTGAAGAAAAAGAACACTGTCTCTACTGTGAAACATGGATGGAGGCCTCTGTTATGTTCTGGGGCTGCTTTGCGCATTCTGCACAGGGTGTCTTGAATCATGTGAGGGTTTAATGAAATCTCAAGACTATCAAGGGGTTTTCTAGAGAGGAAATCTGCTGCCCTAGTGTCAGAAAGCTGATCTCAGTCGCCAGGGTCATGGGTCTTGCATAACAGGATTAATTGACCCTAAACCCACAGCTAAAAACACCCAAGGAATGATAAGAGGAATAAATTAGACTATTCTGAAGTGGCCTTCTATGAGCCCTGACCTAAATCCATATTGAGCATCTTTGGAAGGAGCTGAAATATGCTGTCTGAAAAAGGCACCTTCAAAATGAGGGACAACTGGAGCAGGTTGCTCATAAAGAGTGGCTAAAATACCTGCTGAGAGTGCTGAAGTTAATGACAGTTATAGGAAATCGTTTGATTGCAGTGATGCCTCAAAAGGTTGTGCAACAAAATATTAAGGTAAGGGTACCATTCACTTATGTCCAGGCCTGTTTTCATGAGTTTTTGTTTTAATATAATCTGTTGAAGCATGTTGAAAGCAATGTCTGACTTTCATTTTTTCATTTTCATAGAATTTTTATTCATTATTACCTTTGTCAGATTCAAGTTATTTCTGTGACCGTTGTGGGTTTTTCTTTCATTAACCGAGGGGTACCAACTATTTTGTCCACATGTGTAACTGATGGCAGATGGGTGAGGTGCTACAGATGTTTTGTTGTTCATGGACACCTCTGCTTGATTTTTTAGAAGCCTATCCTTTAATAATAAGACTTTTTTTTACTAATTTATTGTCAGAATAGTTTAATTGGAGACCTTCATTAGTTGGTCCTAGAATAAACCTCACACTGTTTTTATACACACAGACAAGAATTTCACCCAAGTTTTATGCAATCATGATTATGGTAAAGTTTAAGCTGCAGTAATGGTTGTTACATTTTCTGTTCAATTCAGTTCATTTATGTGGTGCTGAATTACAACAAATGTCAATTTAAGGTCATTTAAATAATAAACTGGTCAAATTAATCCCAAGTTAAATAGAGCTGAATTTACTTCAAATTCAGTCCAAATTATTCCAATTCACTAAAATTCAGTCCAAACATCCAGTTTTGTAAGTAAAACTTTATTTATATAGCACCTTTCAGGACTGACAAGGGATAAATAGGTTGTTTTTTAATTGGGTTTTAAAGGAAACCACGGAACTACTAATCTTAGTGCCCAAGGAAGAGAGTTGCAAAGTCTTGGAGACACTGAAAAAAAGGCTCTGTCTTCTTTTGTTTTCAGTTTGGTATATTGAACTATTAGCAGGCCCTGTTAATAGGTCCTCAAGGACCTGATGGGGACAAATGAATGCAATAGTCTGATATAACCCACTGCCAGCTCATGAAGAGATTTCCAAGTCAGAACAATCTTAAAAAGAAGTCTAAAATAAACTACAAGCCAATGTAGTTGCATTGGTAGTGGTGTTACATGTGAGACTTTGGATAATTATTTTCAGACGCCTGTCATAACCACAGAGCTGTGTGCAAGTTGGTGTGTGTCTTTCCTACCTACTCTTATTACAGGGTGTGACTGCAAGGTGTGTTGTCTAGCTCGATCTCTTTAAGGCGACTCAGGAGAAGCTTACAGTGGAGCGGCTTCCTTAAGACTGATGCCAGATTGTTTTGCTCACATGAGTGGTAATCAGGCTCTCTATGTCATGTGTCTTTAAGCTCCTTGTGTTTCTGACACTCACCTCCGCTGTCTCACTTTCACAGAAAGTTCAAGTTTCCTTGTTGCTGTTCTGTTCTTGAACTCCAATGGTCTGCTTTCTTCCTTCTCTGCGTCTGTTTGGAGAACTCCCCTCAGGGCTCAGTAAGCTAATCTCCTCACTGCTCCTCACTTTTTATATTCTCTATTGTCTGCAGAGTCTTATTTAAAAATCCAAAACAACATTGGTCATTTTGAAGTGGTTTTATGATTGTATAATCCGTCCATCCATCCATCCCTCCATCCATCCATCCATCCAACCATCCATCCATCCATCGGCTATACACAGTTATCCTTTATTGATCTAAGAAAATTAAACCAAATACCAAATATTTTATTTTCAGTTCAAACAAATCAGACCAGGTTTATGACTTGTTCTTGTGTTTATTTATGTTTATTTATGTTCTTTATTTATGTTCTTTAGCTTATCCTTTTGTTTACTTATTCATAGATTCCTTAACATTTTGAGTTCTGTTTAGATTCTCTGCTCATCTGTGTCAGTTAGCCTTCCTCCTTCAGTTCCCCTGCATTACTTCTCTCTCACCAGTTGCTCTCGATTTCTACTGATTAGCTCTCTTGTTCATTAGTCCATTCTCCTCCCTACCTCAGTATTTATTCTCTTTGGTTTTCATTTCTCACCACCAGATCATCCTGTTGACCCTTAGTTTTCCTGCTGTGTGTAACTGCTTGCTACCTGATTCCATATCAGATGTCCTGCCTGTAACTTTTCAGTTTATCTTATTAAAGAACTCTTCTGCTCACCATGCGGCTCCCGCCATCCTCCTTGCACTTTGGTCCTGCACCACCTGAGCAAAATATAACACAAACATTCAAATTAAACACACACACACACACACACACACACACACACACACACACCCACACACTCACACTGTATATATATGTGTTATTTTATCTTTTTTCCTTTCTCTTGTGCCACTCTATCTAAATGTATGCATCCTTTGCGACTACATGGATGTGATGTATTTTCTTTTCAGGAGGGCACTGTATTGGTGGATAACATGACGGCTGTGCATGCACATGACAGCAAACTAAATTCCCAAATAAGAAAGGAATGTAAACAGAATCCCAACACACTGCAGTGAACACTTAATAGCTCAAAGTTGTTTTTTGCTCATGTTTGCTTGTGTTTACTCTGTGGTACGAAGTGAAGACAAGTCGTGTACAGCTTCCAGCTTAAAGCCTTCATTTGGGAAAAATTGTCTTCAACACAGCTCTTGACTGAGGTTTCATGTCTATCTCACAGTCAAATATTAGGCTTTATTGGTTTTCCTGCTTGGTTTACTGTCAAATTGAGCACTTCTTTCCGTTTGGATGAATATACAAATCGAAAGAAAATGTCAAACACAGTCATGCTGACACTATAGGTTGGGTGGTCCCAGTTGTCTTGTGCACAGTTTCCAGACATGTGGTTTAAAAATATTACATTGGGAATCTGAAAGTTTTATGCACTCTTTTGCATCAACAAATGTGCCGTAGCTTTGATATTTGAAAATGCAATACATAAGACATCCTAGCTGACATTGTCCTCTAAAATAATTTATAATAAATTGCAGTAGTACAATAACAAAGAGGAAGCGTAATATAAATATATCCAGATGTACCATACTTTAATATACTTATTTATGCAGTAATAACCCTCTTAACATACTTGCAGTCCTTTACACAAACATGAATGCACATATTGTAGAAACACATGCAAGCATTTATGTGAAATCTGGGCTATCACTCTGCCCACTGCCCAATCTGGCAGCACACTTGCCATCAAACCTGCCATCTGCCGGGCTCTCAGCAGATTGTTTAGAGGTTAATAGCTTCATGATCCTTCTATCAGTCCTGCCCGTCTTGAAATGGCTAATTCTTCCTTTCTGGCAGCAACAAGCAAGTCCTGTGGTGCAGCCTCCTCTGCCCATTTTCTGCATGATCAGGGCTATCATCATGACAGCAATCCGTGTTTGTTGCCGGACATGCGATATTGCACCAGAATAGATCTCACAAAATGTGCAGCCACAACAAAATGACACATCTGGAGCCATTGGACATAGATCAATATCCAATTCTCAGAGGTACCAGGGTTTGTAGCTGGCCCTATCACTCTTACCGACTAACAGATCCCACTATAAAGGGGCTGCTAAATGGTGGCATGCTTGTCAGCGGGCAGTTCAAGACTTAGATAGGATTTTTTTTTGTCAACTATGGATGTTTGTTTTAGTTTTTTATGAACATTTTACTTTGTGTGTAAAGTGTTCATGATAAGACGTCTGTTAAGATGTTAAGGGCTACAAAAAATCTGAAAACCTTATTTAGCATTTTTTTTCACATTCATTACTCCGTTATTCCTAAATCTAATTGGTAGATAGAGTCCATCTATGTGTGATTTATTTTGCGTGTGGAAATACAGCTTTTCCGTGAAGGCCTCAGAGCTTTGTTAGAGAACATTAGTGAACAAGTACCATCATGGAGAGCAAGAAACACAGCAGACTTGTCCGTTATAAAGTTGTAAAGTGTAAAGCAGGGTTTTAAAACAATATCCTTAAGTTTGAACATCTCACATAGCACTGTTCAGTTTATTAGCTGCAAATGCAAATGCATCCCATTAAATTGAAAGCACAGGGAAGGGGATCCTTAATCATAGGACCAGTGCAGAGGGCAACAGCAACTCTGGAGAAGCTGCAGAGATGTACAGTTCAGGTGGCATAATCTATCAACAGGGCAACTTTTAGTGTCCTATATTAAAGAGTGGCAAGAAGGAAGCCATTACTTAAAGAAAGTTATACACAGTTTTATTTGTAGATTTGCCACAAGCCACGTAGAATATACAGCAAGCATGGAAGAACTGATCAGGTCATGTAAGATCAAAACTGAACTTTTTGGCCTACATGCAAATCATGGTGTGAAAAACGCTGCACAACAAAATGTACACACTATCCCCAGCGTAAAACATGATGGTGGCAGCAATATGCTTTATGGGTGCTTAAACATGAAAATGATAGCTGGGCAGAGCTGACAGAAAGATGCAAAGAGCTAAGGGCAACTCTGGAAGAAAACTAGTTTGAGGCTGCAAAAAACTTGATACTGAGGTGGTATTCACCACCTTAGTATCAGTAGTCCTAAACATACAGCCAGATCTACAGTGGAAATATTTAGATCAAATCACACAACATACCTTGGAGTTTGTTTTTGTAATAAGCAAAATCTGATGAAATCAAGGAAGTTAGAATGCTTTTGGAAGATACTGTATATGATTAAATTTCTGTTAACATGTTAGGTGCGGTCTATATGCTGTGTATATATTTGTGAAGGCATAAACATGCGGATGGCCAAACTGTCTCCAGATGACTTAGCATATGTAAAAAGCAATTTGTCCTTGGTGCAAAGTGCATGAGTGTTTTTCCCGAAAGGCCAAAATCTCCACAGTCTTATTTGTGCAACCTGCTACTCATTGCTGTTTAGGATTCTCGTACAGAAGTTGATGGAGAGGCTCGGTGTTAATGTGATGGTTGTGGGGTTTAAAAGAGTGCACGCAAAGTAAATCTTGGGAGATCAGCTCATGTCGGGGCTGCGGGGACCTTTCAGCACTCCAGAGGAGTCTGACAGTTTGACTTCTACTGAACCTTATCCATAACTGACTGATTTTCTCAGAAAAATCTTGAACTGCCTCTCAAATTAAGTTAAAGGGATTTTTTGCTGTGTGACTTCTGGATAACCCCAATGAATTTGCATATTACATAGCTGGGAACTGAATATTAAGCACTTGGGCGAATTACTGTCTCTTAGTTGATATTCCCCATGAAGCTTGAGGTTGCGAGCAAATGGGGGTGCAGCCATATAAAACTCCTTTTGAAGATAATTTGATTTTTTCATTTGGCTGATAAGGACGTGTCATGAAATGTTTCATTATTCTGGACACTAAGCGTTTTTTCTCTCTTTTTTCTCCATCATCCTCATAGCTTACTAAAAGGAGCAAAAATTAATCCAGCAGCATATTATTGCTGGTTTAGATGAGGGAGGAGGGTGTGGGAGTAATTCACTGTGATCTCTGTCAGATTGTCTGCGGGGACTTGCTCTGATTCTGACTATGTTAGCAGACGTCAAAGCTATTGGGCTCGTGGCTGTGAGATGACGTGCTCTTTCACACCAGTAGCACTGCATTTACTTCTCTTAAAAGAGGAAACACTGTTGTGAGGATTGCACTCATCTTGTCTTGCACTCTTCCATGATTCAGTCACCAATAATATGGATTTCAGTGTTTTTTGAGAAAAGATTGTTCATATTTTATAGATATTGCATGGCGTCAAATGTCAGATGTTACACACATGTCTGTTTGAAACCTTACCCATCAACTTTCAGTGCAGATGTCTCAGGTCCACAATAGCTAAGTAAAACATTTTTCAGTCACGCTATGTGGAATTTTGTATCTGGTTTCAGATGATTGCTCCAGTACATGCATATGCATCACATACACATGAAAAGGCACGATAGCTCAAAGGGGAAACTATGATCTCTCAACACATTCTAATTAAAGATTCCTCCCTCCACTTTGGCCAAAAAATGACTGCAATCCAGAATCTTATTTGCAATTTTCTCTCCAGTCATCTGTCTGTTTTGGTGGTTTTCCATCCTAACACATAAACACTGACATCACAGGGTCTGCTGCAAATAAAGATAACCCTTTTTTTCCCCCACCTGTTCTTTTAGGTGGGGATTTTCTGTGTGGTTATAATCACTGAGCAGCTCAGGGTGTTTCTTTGGACTGAGCAGAGAGGATGCTGCAGGTACAGATGAATGGTTAAGAAAGAACACTGATGGTTCCCAGTCCCCATTACCCATCCCCACCTTTTTTGTCAGTGGATGGAAACAGTAAAGTAGATTCATGAGCTTCCTCTCCCATTGGCTTGGCTGAGAGTGAGCTAGTGCCTGGCACAAAGTGAGAGTTGCATTTGGCAAAGAGCAGGCAGACACAATGATGAGCAAAGTGAAAAAGACAAGTATTATAGTAAATAGTGGAGTGATAATAATGCAAAAGACCACAGACACATTTAGAAAAAATACTCAGGGATTGTAGCTTGAAATGACAAATTCAGATGAAACGTAAAGAAATATATGTACTTGCACACTTTTATTTTTTTGATAATTAGTATTCTAAATTCGTACTCGTCCTACTCGTACTCGTCGTCTTCCGCTTTATCCGGGACACCCAGACGTCCCTCTCCCTAGACACCTCCTCCAGCTCCTCCGGGACGCTAAAGACGTTCCCAGGCCAGCCGAGAGACATAGTCCCTCCAGCGTGTCCTGGTCCATCACCTGGGCCTCCTCCTGGTTGGACATGCCTGGAACACCTCCTGAGGAAGGCGTCCAAGAGGCATCCGGTATAGATGCCTGAGACACCTCAACTGGCTCCTCTCGATGTGGAGGTGCGGCGGCTCTACTTCGAGCCCCTCCCGCATGGCCGAGCTCCTCACCCTTTCTCTAAGGGAGTGCCTGGCCACCCTACGGAGGAAGCTCATTTCAGCCGCTTGTATCCGGGATCTCGTTCTTTCGGTCATGACCCATGGCCATACGTGAGGGTAGGAAAGTAGACCGACCGGTAAATCGAGAGCTACGCTTTTCGGCTCAGCTCTCTCTTCACCACAACGGACCAGCACAGCGCCCCCATTACTGCGGCAGCCGCACCGATCCGTCTGTCGATCTCCCGCTCCATTCTTCCCTCACTCGTGAACAAGACCCCGAGATACTTGAACTCCTCCACTTGAGGCAGGAACTCCCCCCCAACTTGAAGAGGACAAGCCACCTTTTTCCGGTTGAGAACCATGGCCTCGGACTTGGAGGAGCTGATCTTCATCCCAACCACTTCACACTTGGCTGCGAACCGCCCCAGCGCATGCTGTAGGTCTTGGCTAGAGGGGCCAGCAGGACCACGTCGTCCGCAAAAAGAAGAGACAAAATCCACTGGTCCCCAAACCAGATCCCCTGCGGCCCTTGGCTGTGCCTAGAAAACCTGTCCATTAAAGTTATGAACAGGACCGGTGACAAAGGGCAGCCCTGCCGGAGTCCAACATGCACCGGGAACAAATCCGACTTAGTGCCGGCAATGCGGACCAAACTCAGGGTCCCCGATTCCATACTCCTGGAGCAACCCCCACAGGGCACCATGAGGGACACAGTCGAATGCCTTCTCCAGGTCCACAAAACACATGTGGACCGGTTGGGTGAACTCCCATGAATCCTCGAGCACCCTATAGAGGGTATAGAGCTGGTCCAGTGTTCCACGGCCGGGACGAAAACCACACTGCTCCTCCTGAAGCTGAAGTTCGACTATCGGCCAGACTCTCTTCTACAATACCCTGGCATAGGGCTTTCCAGGGAGGCTGAGGAGTGTGATCCCCCTGTAGTTGGAACACATCTGCCGGTCACCCTTCTTATGAAAGGGGACCACCACCCCAGTTTGCCATCCAGAGGCACTGTTCCTGACCACCACGCGATGTTGAAGAGGCGTGTCAACTATGACAGCCCCACAACATCCAGAGACTTGAGGTACTCAGGGCGGATCTCATCCACCCCCGAAGCCCTGCCACCACGGAGCTTTTTAACCACCTTGGTGACTTCAGCCTGGGTGATGAAACATTCTAACCCCAAGTCCCCAGCCTCTGTTTCCACCAGGGAATGCGTGATGGCAGGATTGAGGAGATCCTCGAAGTACTCCTTCCACCGCCTGATAATGTCCCCAGTCAAGGTCAGCAGCCTCCCACCCCCACTTTAAACAGTGTTGGCGAAGCACTGCTTCCCCCTCCTGAGGCACCGGATGGTTTGCCAGAATCGCTTCAAGGCCAACCGGTAGTCCTTCTCCATGGCCTCACTGAACTCCTCCCAGACCAGACGTTTTTGCCTCTGCCACAGCCTGGGCCATGCTAGGCCTCATAGTAGCTGTCAGCGCCTCAGAAGTCCCACAAGCCAACCACAGCTGACAGCAGACCCTCACTATGCGCTTGGGCCTGCAAGTCTGTCTGGCTTTTTCCTCCCCCAACGGATCCAACTCACCACCAGGTGGTGATCAATGGACACCTCAGCCCTTCTCTTCACCCGAGTGTCCAAAACATGCGGCCGAAGGTCTGACGATCATCAACCTCCTGCCTAGGGTGTCCTGGTGTCAAGTGCACTGATGGATGCTTGAACATGGTGTTCATTATGGACAATCCGTGTCCAATAACGAATCACCACTCGGATTCAGATCGGCGAGGCCATTCCTCCCGATCACGCCTCTTCAGGTGTCACTGTCGTTTCCCACATGGACGTTGAAGTCCCCCAGCAGAATAATGGAGTCCCCGGGAGGGGCACTATCCTGCAGCCCTGACAGGAACGCCAAGAAGGCCAGGTACTTCGCACTACCGCTTGGCCCGTAGGCCGAAACGACAGTCAGAGACCTGGCCCCAACCCGAAGGCGCAGGGATGCGACCCTCTCATCCACTGGGGTAAACCCCAACACGAGACGGCTGAGCTGGGGGGCAACAAGCAAACCCACCCCAGCCTGCCACCTCTCCCCATGGGCCACTCCAGAGTAGAAGAGAGTCTAGCCCCTCTTGAGGAGATGGGTTCCAGAGCCCACGCTGTGCGTGGAGGTGATCACGACTATTTCTAGTCGATATCTCTCGACCTCCCGCACAAGCTCAGGCTCCTTCCCCCCCAGCGAGGTGACATTCCACATCCCTAGAGCCAGCTTAAGCATCCGGGGATCGGCCGCCGAGGTCTCCACCTTCATCCGCCGCCCAATCCTCTTTGCACTGGTCCCTCACAGTTCCCCCCTGCAGGTGGTGGGCTCTCTGGGGGATGGCCTTGCGTCTCTCGTTCGGGCTTGGCCCGGCCAGGTCCCGCAAGGAGCAACCCAGCCACCAGGCACTCTCCGACGAGTCCCGACCCCAGGCCTGGCTCCAGGGTGGGACCACGGCTCCGCCATACCGGGCGACGTCACGTGCCTTGATATAATGGTCCTCATGAGGGTGTCTTGAACCGCTCTTTGTCTGACCCATCACCTAGAGCCTGTTTGCCATGGGAGACCCTCTAGGATCATTCGAGCACTCAAACCCCTCCACCACTTTAAGGTGGTGGTTGAAGGAGGGGGTATTCTAATTTATAGTAAGATAATACGACAGTTTTTAGTTGTGAGTAAGGCATGATACACTGTTCAATTACAATAACTACTCTTACCAGCAGCCGATAAACTTTTCAAACATCTTACAAAATAAAGATTGGAGTTGTTTTTATGTGGTAGAAGTCTGCTTTAGACTAGCTCCCTCTCGGACTCACCAGAGCTTCAGCCTCTGGGTGAAACTAATCTGGATTTACACTAAATGAAAATGCAAACAGAGTTATCCACTTCAGAGGATAACTTATGACTGCTAGTCTTTTATCAGAAATTTACTTAAAAAACCCTGACCGATTTAAGCAAGGTACAATACATTCTAACAAAAAACCAAGCGGTGAAAAAACCCTAAGGTCAATGGTAAGATCTGCTTTTGTTTTGATAACTTTTCATGCCTAAAGCTCATTAAATTGAAAAAGAGATAGAGTCACATGGTTTCAAGCTGATTCAGCTTGTTGGAAGGTCAGGTCAATTACTATCAAGCAAATCAACAAATTACATTAAATATTTTTCATTAATTGCCCTTGTTGTCTCATATATCTCTAAAAAAGGCTTCTCAGAATTCAGGTTAGGCAAGGCAAGTAAAGTTTGTTTGTGCGGCACCATTCATACTCAAGGTGGATTAGAAGAAAATAAATCAACACAGATACTAAGATTTAAAATAAAACATGAAATACATTAAAACAAGGAATAACGGATTAATTAAGGATTAAACATTCATTGATTACAAGTAATGAAAGGAAAGCATAGATAATCATTACAGCCAAAGCCTTGGGTGGTAACTTTCGTCATATATCAAATAATGATGTAGAGAACAGAATATAATAACTGACTGTCTGTCAGGGCACTGAACAGTTTATCAATGATGGTCTTTTCATGATCTTGGTTCAACAGTTTCAGAACAACATACACAATCTAAAATTCATCCAATATGTTCTTTGAGATCACCAGTTGTCTTAAAGCTCTCCAAAATATTTGTGCAGATCAAGGTTGGGGACTTCTCCATGGCAAGCTAATACCTAACAAATGTGCGTTGCAGGTTTGTCATGCAGGGCAATTGTTTAACTATCTCGGTGAGCTGAGATCAGTGTGATTGTTGAACTCCTGTCCAAACAGCAGGATAACAGGCAAACAGTGACCTCTCGCAGGCTAATCATTCTTACCACATGGAGCATGTTTGTACAGACTTGCCATGGCTTCAGCCCAGGAATGCATGTCCGATTCTGCCGCATCTTCAGATCCTATTCCTCATCTTTACATCAATGTGATGGGAAACAGAAAGGAAGAAAAGAGGCTTTGCAAATGGCATCTGGTTGCTACTACACGTATAAGTCTATCAGAGCACACTGATAAATGGCACCTTATCACAAGCAGCGAATGATGATGAATGCCCCATTAACATTAGATGATCTGTATGCTGGTTTGTTTTCGCAGGGGGTTGCTGAACTCTGGTAGAAGGTCAAGATTTTTATTCAAGGGGTTAAGAAGACATCCTCAGGCTAAAGCAAATGACTGGGAAATACCAAGTGGTAAGAAGAGCTAATTTCACTATTGATGTTGGGTTTAAAAAGGACTTATTGCCAAAGTAAAAGTTTGATGTAAGGTTTCGTTGTTTGAACTATGGGAAAATGTGGTTAAAAAAAAAAATTAAAAAGATGTCCACAAAACCTGCAAAAAATATATTTTTAAAATTTTATTTCAGCTAAATAAAGACTATGACTGGCCATATTCAAATAGCCGTACAGAAAATATCCATGGGAGTCTTGTGTTTGAAGGGACTGTATTAAAACCATATGATCTAAGTCTTTTCCTGTTAGTTTATCTGTTGTTGGCTCAATGACATGAACATGTTCTCCTCTGCAACTGTTCTGGTTTTTGTGGTACCATTTCTTTTTTATAAAGATTTGTGTTGCACTAATGGACTTTATACGCAGTATTCAGACAGGAAATGGACAGAGAGAGAAGGGGGGGAGACATGCAGCAAAGTTCCCAAGGTCAGGAATCTAACCTCGGATGGCTGTGTTGCGGACTAATACACTCCGTTCATGGGCGCATGGCCTACGTCTCCATCACACTCCGGCCCTAGCTTTAGTAAAAAGTTGAACCTGCCAGGAGAAGCATGAGGGCTATTGCACATGCAGTTTCTTTTAGCAATAGACCACTTTAGTCCATTGCAATGGCAAGATTTACTTTTATGTCACTTTGCTTATGCTCTCCATAGTCCATGATGGAATGAGCTTAACGTCAAATGACAAGAAGTCAAGTCACTTGGAATAACTGCAAAAGACTTTGTGCATCGAAGGAAGAGCAAATGACTGAGTGCTTCTGGAACGCCCATTCTCAGAATGTCCTTGTGTTTCTGTTTGACTCTATACATTTCTCTTAAATAATAATATGAAGCAACAACTTATAGATGTCTTTTAAAGCCATTTCCCTTTCATTAGACGCACACACATAGTGTCATTGATATCCCTGTGTTTGTTCACATCTAATCAATATGATTTGTCTATTTTGAATATTATGTTCTCGAACTACCAAAGATATGTGCATATAAACTTCATAATTAAAGTCAGAAATTTATTTCATAAAATAAAAAAAACACAAAACATTTATAATTAGAAAGCTACCTTGTTAAACTAATACAACTTTGCTACAAGTTTACCACAACTTCAGCAGCTACTGTAACTCTAGGTTAGCACTGAATGCATTTGTTTTGTTCAGAAGTATATTGACCTAAATATGTAAATGACTTTAATTATAAACTATATTTTGCAAATTTAGTGCAGAAGTGAAGGTCTATGCAGTGAAAATCCAAAAAAAAAACACACAGTAAGCCCACTTCATGGGAAAGCAGCGAAGGTCAAAGTTATAACTCACCTTGAAAAGTCCAAAGGAACACCGTCTGTTGCCAAATATTTGGTTCTCTCATTACTCAAATGTATCCACATGGAATGTCTTATCCTATTATGAATAAAGTAAACACTGTTAAATATATTAATAATGTTTGAAATTACTGAACCAAGTATTATTTTGATTTGCTCACAGTTATCGAGCAATGCTGGCACCTTTTTTACTCTTTGTTGTATCCTATTGTGCTGCTGCAAAAGACTGAACTACCAGTCAAAGGCAATTAAAGTGGAATTTTTGCCTTCTCAGAACTGAGTGCAGTAAGCTTGGCCAATTTGTTATGGATCACAGGGCTAAGTCCACAGGTCATAGTGGAGAATTGGTGTCTTCTTCTGATATACATGTTCAGGCCGCCGACAGGTTTGCCATGGCCCGGGATAGCCATCTGCCACACTTGTGGGGTGGTGTGTGCGGACAATGTGGGTTGGAGGTTTGACAAGGGAGTTGGCGACGCAGTTAAGCTACATTGTGGGCTTCATTGTGTCTCTCCCCTACCACTTTCGTCTGCTCAGCTCTGGCTTTCACACTGTAGACTAGGCCACCTTACCCTAATCCTGCCCTCCCCTATCCTGGGCTGGGCTGGGACAACAGCCCCGTTTGTTTCCCCCCTGCCTGTTCATGTTTGCATAAGATGCATGACACAATTGAACAATCATCAGAACCATTTTTTTTATGTTGTTCATTTAGTTATTTTAACAGTTGTTTTGCATTGTGGTATTTGGCACTTTTTCCCTGCAATAAGAAGACTGCATCTGTGAGTTCGATTTCTCACCGTGCATGTGTAGGTTTTCTCCAGCATTTCCATTACAAATATGCGGCAAACTTTGTCAAACTCCTGCTAATGTACAAAAAAACCCCCACTATTTTGCAATTGTGGTGTTTCCATTAAATAAGAAGTTTTTTCACGCGATAACATCATCCTCCTACTACTTTCCGTCGTCTTCTTCTATTTCGCTGGTAATAACATCCAGGTGTTGTTCAAGTGACTCGTGTGATGCGAAAAAAGTGTTTCCACTGTAGTTTTCCGAAACACACCAATTTCGATACGGCCAAAAAAACCACCTCAACCTGGCTCAAAAACCTTTTACTGAAAAAAAGGGAGTTTTTTTTTTTAAATGACTTGTTTCCATTAGGCAAATTCATTTTCATAATTACAATTTGTGCAATTTGATGGTCAATGGAAACACAGCTACTGAGTCCAAAACAAACTAAAAATATCAAAAGGTGAGCAATTTCTAGGGATGTCCTGACTCTGTAGTTGTTTTTTATTGTCCCTGATAAGATCTGAGGCATTTAAAAAACAAGTAATTTTAATGTGCAGTAAAATTGCATAATATACTAAATGTCATGGTCCTAATATGTTACTTTAACACAAGCTGAACTGGTTTAGGAAAACTGCCAAAAGTTTTCTAACGGGTGAAATGACAGGACAACAAAATGTTTTCCTCTGTTTGGATATCACTTGTTAATAATTTATCCATTCAATTTTTTTTATGTAGATTCAGAAGAATTTTCCAGCTTACAGAAACAGTTGTTCATGCAGTGGTACATCCAGTTGTTTTCAGTCTCTCTCTCTCTCTCTCTCTCTTGATGCTGTTTTAAAGGCAAAGGTTGGTCACACCAAATATTGATTTGATTTAGATTTCTTTTTTGTTTATCCACTGCACTTTATGGAAATTACATGATTAACACTTCCATTTTTGAAAGCATTCTTTGTTTACAGCATTTTTTTAACACCTGCCGACTGTAAATATATAAATACACACGTGGACAAAATTGTTGGTACCTCACGGTAAATGAAAGGAAAACCAACAATGGTCATGAAACAGGCCTGGACAAAAATGATGGTACCCTTAACTTAATATTTTGTTGCACGACCTTTTGAGGCAATCACTGCAATCAAACGATTCCTATAACTGTCAATGAGACTTCTGCACCTCTCAGCTGTCAGCTCTCCAGTTGTCTCAGTTTTGAAGGGTGCCTTTTGCAGACGACATGTTTCAGCTCCTTCCAAAGATGCTCAATGGAATTTAGTTCAGGGCTCATAGAAAACCACTTCAGAAGAGTCCAATGTTTTCCTCTTAGCCATTCTTGGGTCTTTTTAGTTGTGTGTTTTGGGTTGATGTTTACATTAATATATATAAATGTAGACATCAGAATTCACAGTAGTGGGCAGGTATGGAAGAATCCTGTCAAAATTATTGGATTTGTGTCTCAAATCTGGTTTTACAAGACTGCTGAAAATGTTTGTTATGAGTTAGTTGTTTTTCTTTTTACCTTTTTGTGTGGGTGTAGTTGTATGGGGGTAAAGAGAGGTGGGTGATCGTTTGCTCATTCCCAAGTTAAGGACATCTATTGTTTTCCTGTTAGCTGTGGCTAGTGCAAAATAGGTCCTTCTACAAGAGACCTGTGCTTTCCTTTGAGATATCTCTGTCTCAATGCAATCAATAATCCAATCTCAGTCCCCTTGTGGGGGGAGAATGCAAAAGTGCTTGTGAATGTGTGTGTGTGTGTTAGAGAGAGTGTGAAACTATACACCGATGAGGCACGCTACCAATTGGGGGAAATCCTCCTGTCTGACCTCCAGCAGGCATTATTTTCCACTTTTTCTGTCTGCAGGCTCTGTCAGTAAAGCTTGCATGTCTTCATTTTGCCCCTCTGATCTTCGTTTTCCCCCAACTTTGCATTTACCTTTTTACCTGCTTTCATGCATCAATGTTTCAATCTGTACATCACTAGGCCACAGTCGGTAATAAATTGGTGTTCTCTTCCGATAGTTCTTTTTTACATTCAGCGCTGATTACTGTCAGTGTATCTGTCATCCTGAGTATATGTCAGAGTGATTGATGGAGTGTATATTTCTGCATAGGTGTGTAACATTCATGAACCAACCTCGCTGATTTTAGGTTGCTGAATGTAAAAAGGTCAGATCTACCCTGTGACTCATGAACAAGCTAGCAGTATTATAAAGTACGTTTCCTTCTCTAAACCATTGGACACCTGCCTCTATTGTCCATGTGCATTTAATTTATTTGCACACAGTGGAGAATACATTTGATGAGCCAAATTGGAGCTCACCAGTAAGATGTATAAATCATAGGAGACCAGAATTACACTGGACACCTGCCTTGCCTCTTTTAAACATTGGTTTTACGCCTGGTTGCAAGTCAGTCTCTGTGGCTGAGACTGCAGGCAGTTTTGAAAACCTTTTAATTAATAGAGTCATTACCTTCTAATCTTGCGATGCCCTTTCCTTTGTGTTGTCCTCAGCCTCCAGAGGGAAGCTTAGTGAATTTCATCTGCAGTGAGGAATTACATCCCTTGAAATAAGACCCTGAAGTGACCCCTAAGTTTGCCAGCTGGGACAATAGTATGCAGAGGAAAGCAGATGTATTGGCAATAAGACTAAAATAAATAGATTTGTTGAGGTTTTTAGGTGGCAAAAGAAAAAAATGTCTTGAGGAAAACAAGCCAGTAATCAATTAAAATAGAAGAAAACTAAGAAAACAAAAACAGAAGTTTAAACATTTTCAGACAAAACAAAACATCATTGTGGCTTTTACCTATTCTAGATTGTGAGGAGACATGTGGATAAAATACTTAATCTTCTAAAGGATTAAAATGATTAAAAAAACCTACTGTCACCATCAATTTTCACCTCTAAATTTAACGTGGGAAAACATATATTTATTACAATTAAAAGAGAAAACATAGAGATGGATCAAGTTGGTCAAAAATTGAAATTTGACAATTTCCCTTCATTGAGTGTAAGAAATGAAAATCAGGTCAAATACTAAAATAATGTTTTTTCTGTACTCATTCAATGTATCAAAACTGGGAACTTTAAAAATTTTTAGTCTACAAATGAACCAGTCAATTGTTTAATATTTTTGTTTAATGATAATAGCATAAAGATAAATGTAATGTATGCTTTAATGGATAAATGTAGAAAATATTGTAATTCATTCATTTTCTTTTAGATTTGAAAGTACTAGCTTTTTAAAGATTTTGCAGAACATTTTTTATTTTTTTTTTTATGTGTTGGAGTAAAAAAAAAAAACGGAATCGGTTAAACTGAAATTGTCAGATCAGGCTTTACAGAACTGTGTCAGCTGGGAAAAGTACTCGTACTCGTACTCGTCGTCTTCCGCTTATCCGGAACCGGTTCCCGGGGGCAGCAGACTCAGCAGAGACGCCCAAAGAGCCCTTCTCCCCAACCCTCCTCCAGCTCCTCCGGGGCCCAAGGCGTTCCCAGGCCAGCGAGAGACATAGTCCCTCCAGCGTATCCTGGGCCGTCCCCTGGCCTCCTCCCGGTGGGACGTGCCTGGAACACCTCCCGAGGAAGGCGTCCAGGAGGCATCCAGTATAGATGCCGAGCCACCTCAACTGGCTCCTCTCGATGTGGAGGAGCAGCGGGCTCTACTCCGAGCCCCTCCCGAATTGCTGAGCTCCTTACCCTATCTCTAAGGGGAGTGCCTGGCCACCCTACGGAGGAAGCTCATTTCAGCGCTTGTATCCGGGATCTCGTTCTTTCGGTCATGACCAAATTTCATGCCATAGGTGAGGGTAGGAACGTAGACCGACCGGTAAATTGAGAGCTTCGCTTTTTGGCTCAGCTCTCTCTTCACCACAACGCACCGGCAAAGCGCCCCATTACTGCGGCAGCCGCACCGATCCGTCTGTCGATCTCCCCGCTACATTCTTCCCTCACTCGTGAACAAGACCCGAGATACTTGAACTCCTCCACTTGAGGCAGGAACTCCCCCTCCAACCTGAAGAGGACAAGCCACCCTTTTCGGTTGAGTACCATGGCCTCTGACTTGGAGGAGCTGATCTTCATCCCAGCCGCTTCACACTCGGCTGCGAACCGCCCCCGCGCATGCTGTAGGTCTTGGCTAGAGGGGGCCAAACAGGACCACGTCATCTGCAAAAAGAAAAGAGGAAATCCAAATGGTCCCCAAACCAGACCCCTCCGCCCTTGGCTGCGTCTAGAAATCCTGTCCATAAAAGTTATGAACAGGACCGGTGACAAAGGGCAGCCCTGCCAGAGTCCAACATGCACCGGGAACAGGTCAGACTTAGTGCCGGCAATGCGGACCAAACTCCTGCTCCGCTCGTACAGGGACCGAATGACCCCTAATAAAGGGCCCCCGATTCCATACTCCTGGAGCACTCCCCACAAGGCATCACGAGGGACACAGTCGAATGCCTTTCCAGGTCCACAAAACACATGTGAACCGGTTGCGCAAAACTCCCCATGGGGCCCTCGAGTACCCTGTAGAGGGTATAGAGCTGGTCCAGTGTTCCACGGCCGGGACGAAAACCACACTGCTCCTCCTGAAGCCGAGGTTTCGACTATCGGCCGGACTCTCCTCTCCAACACCCTGGCGTAGGCCTTACCAGGGAGGCTGAAGAGTGTGATCCCCCTGTAGTTGGAAAAACACCCTCTCGGTCACCCTTCTTATGAAGGGGGACCACCACCCCGGTCTGCCAGTCCAGAGGCACTGTCCCCGACCGCCATGCAATGTTGAAGAGGCGTGTCCAACCATGACAGCCCCACAACATCCAGAGATTTGAGGTACTCGGCGGATCTCATCCCCCCCGAAGCCTTCCACCGGGGCGGAGCTTTTTAACCACCTCGGTGACTTCAGCCTGGGTGATGAAAGAGTCCAACCCGAGTCCCCAGCCTCTGTTTCCACCAGGGAATGCGTGATGGCAGGATTGAGGAGATCCTCGAAGTACTCCTTCCACCGCCCGATAATGTCCCCAGTCAAGGTCAGCAGCCTCCCACCCCCACTATAAACAGTGTTGGCGAAGCACTGCTTCCCCCTCCTGAGGCACCGAACGGTTTGCCGGAATCGCTTCGAGGCCGACCGGTAGTCCTTCTCCATGGCCTCACTGAACTCCTCCCAGGCCCGAGTTTTTGCCTCTCCCACAGCTTGGGCCGCAGCACGCTTGGCCTCACTGTACCCGTCAGCCGCCTCAGGAGTCCCACAAGCCAACCACAGGCGATAGGACTCCTTCTTCAGCTTGACAGCATCCCTTACTGCCGGTGTCCACCACCGGGTTCTGGGATTGCCGCCGCGACAAGCACCGCAGACCTTACGGCCGCAGCTACGGGCAGCAGCATCGACAATAGATGCGGAGAACATGGTTTATTTGGACTCTATGTCTCCAACATCCCCCGGAATCTGGTCAAAGCTCTCCTGGAGGTGGGAGTTGAATATATCCCTGGCTGAGGGCTCCGCCAGGCATTCCCAGCAGACCCTCACTATGCGCTTGGGCCTGCCAAGTCTGTCCGGCTTTCTCCTCCTCCAGCGGATCTAACTCACCACCAGGTGGTGATCAGTGGACAGCTCAGCCCCTCTCTTCACCAGAGTGTCCAAAACATGCGGCCGAAGGTCTGATGATACGACAACAAAGTCGATCATTGACCTCCTGCCTAGGGTGTCCTGGTGCCAAGTGCACTGATGAACACCCTTATGCTTGAACATGGTGTTCATTATGGACAATCCGTGACTAGCAACAGAAGTCCAATAACAAAACACACTCGGATTCAGATCGGGAGGCCATTCCTCCCGATCACGCCTCTCCAGGTGTCACTGTCGTTTCCCACGTGGGCGTTGAAGTCCCCCAGCAGAATAATGGAGTCCCCGGGAGGGGCACTATCCAGCACCTCCGACAGGGACACCAAGAAGGCCGGGTACTCCCCACTACCGCTCGGCCCGTAGGCCGAAACAACAGTCAGAGACCTATCCCCGACCCGAAGGCGCAAGGATGCGACCCTCTCATCCACCGGGGTAAACCCCAACACAAGACGGCTGAGCTGGGGGGCAACAAGCAAACCCACCCCAGCCTGCCGCCTCTCCCCGTGGGCCACTCCAGAGTAGAAGAGACTCCAGCCCCTCTCAAGGAGATGGGTTCCAGAGCCCACGCTGTGCGTGGAGGCGAGCCCGACTATTTCTAGTCGATATCTCTCGACCTCCCACACAAGCTCAGGCTCCTTCCCCCCCAGCGAGGTAACATTCCACGTCCCTAGAGCCAGCCTAAGCATCCGGGGATCGGGCCGCTGAGGTCTCCACCTTCGTCCGCCACCCAATCCTCTTTGCAGCTGGGAAAAGTCTGATGGTTTATCTCTAGTAAGAGGCAATTAAGAAAGTAATTAAATGTTCTTAAGTTGGGTTGTATAGTGAGATTTAACTAATTAAATGTTTGGATTTCTAAACCCAATCTGGATGGTTTCAGGTAGTCTGAACTGGTTTCAGACCCAACTGCAAACAGTTTGGCAATAGCCAATGGAAAGGAGAAGGTGAGGCACAGAAGAAAGTGTCAGAAGACGGAGAGAACAGCAGAAGATTGTCATCAATGGCTGTCTACTTCTTCATCGTCCTTTTCTTCTTAAACTTTTATTTGTGGTTGGCAAGAAATACATTATGAGGGGTTAAAGCAACAAAAATTAACTTGAATTGACGGTGTGAAATACTGAACATGGTAAAATTGAGTGTTGTAAAACCCAACATGTGATCAATATAGCCTCTGTGAAAATTAGAATCCATGAATTTGGAGCTCATTAAAATGATACCATGGTAAAGATTAATGTTAGAAATATTAAGGTCATCAAATTTAACGTTGTCTATTTTCATTCACTGCCTTGGTTATAGCGCCTCCATTTTTATCACTTCAGTTTT
Organism: Crenichthys baileyi; assembly: GCA_036173005.1. NCBI lineage: Eukaryota > Metazoa > Chordata > Actinopteri > Cyprinodontiformes > Goodeidae > Crenichthys > Crenichthys baileyi. Next base: position 30,356 of record JAHHUM010000486.1, on the reverse strand, counting down.
ATCATTCATTGCGTTCACAGTGTAATTTTTGTTACTTCTGGTAGATCAGAATACGGCAGCAGCCCCGGCATGACAGCAGAGTTTTTTAGTGTGTGACCCACAATTTCCCATGATTCATGCGGGTCGAAGCAGATTGTTTGAGCTTGGGCAGCAATGGCGGACTATGGTGGCAAAAATAATGTAAATAATTCACTTTCTGTGACCCTAAATAAACTTTTAAGATGTTTTTAGGTGAGAATCTAGGTTTGTTGAACTTAAATATCTACTCAGTATATTAAGATTCCACTTAATTTAATAAAAGAGGTTTGGCGTTTCTCTGCACCAGCTCGCTTCGGCAACTGTCAGCTGACCAAGCAGTTTTTCCTCCCTCTTCTGGAGAAGGCGCCTGATTCCCATGTTGAACCGTGTTGGGTTTAACTACTGGGTGGAATGGTGGAACTCACATTTGTCATTGTCTTTTTCCTTGAAATAAACATTTGAAACATTTGAAAAGATATACTTTTGATTGTATATTGGACTCTTTTGAATAATAGGCTACTGCCTAAACCACAAACCCATGGTGCGCATCAGTGATAATTTAAGTTAAGTCTTTAGTTTGGTTGATTTGTTTCCTTTGACAAATAGTCACCAAACATAGCCTGAAAGTAATCCTACAGCATCCCACTCGGGTTGGCAACTTTTGAGAGCGCTGTATGCCGTACTATTGAAAATGCATGCGAATGGCTATGGACTACAAGTACTCTGCAGTCGCGCTGGGGCTGCTGCCGTATTCCGATCTACCGGAAGTAACAAAAATCATACTTTGAACGCGATGAATAATAAAACTGAAGTGGTAAAAATGGAGGCCCTAAAACAGGAGTCTCAAACTCCCGGCCCCCGGGCCACTTTTGGTTCCCCCTCCTCTACTTTTGGCACGCGCCCCAATATCAAATATATAATGGAGTTTGGCCCTTTACGATTTTTTTCAAGATAAAAAAATATATTACAATTGCAAAATGAAGACAGTAGCTTTCTTGTATATAAAAAACCTAAAATCAAATACTAAAGTTTTTTTAAAAATACAAAAGAAGAGCATGCTAAAGAAAATCGGGAGAAGAAGAATCGGGAGAATACGTGAAGAAGAAGAAATAGGCTAATAGTTACAGTAGAAGAAGAAACCAAAGCTGTCGCTAACCAAACCTAAAAGAAAAGTTGATGACGAACACAGACAATTTCAAGACAGGTGGACATTGCAGTATTTTTTTGTTGAGTTCGGCGGAAATCCGATTTGCCTTATATGTAAAGAGAAAATCGCAGTTCTTAAGGAAAATAATCTCAAGCGTCATCATGCGACTAAACATGGCGAGTATCATGTGAGCTACAAGGGAGATGACAGAATAAAAAAGTGGATCAGCTCCAAAAGGATTACAATTCCAGCAAGAACTTTTCCAAAACTCCAGTAAAGATGCTGATGCTACGGTTCAAGCAAGTTACATTATTGGTGAGTTAATCGCTAAAGCGGGGAAACTATTCACTGAAGGGGAATTTCTGAAGGGCTGCATGTTGCGAGTTGCTGATATTTTCTGCCCTGAGAAGAGGAGCTTGTTCAACAACATTTCTCTGTCAGCTAACACTGTGGCAGAACAAAGTACTGGGCTGTCAATTAACATTTATGAGCAATTGCAGAACAAGGCCTGAAGTTTTCCTTCATATGCATCAGAGCAAATGTGGTTTAGCTTTGTGAGCAGAAACGCAAAGCATCTGGCAAGAAATAAAGCAGTGTATAGTGAAATAATTATTCAAGTTCTTTAAAAGATAAACATTTACACTCCTGTCTAGGGTGTACCCCGCCTCTCGGCCATAGACTGCTGGAGACCGGCACCAGCTTCCCCGCGGCCCACTATGGAATAAGCGGTAGAAAATGACTGACTGACTGACATTTACACTCTTAAATGCATTGGCAAATATATACATCTACTTCATGTTGTCTTTCCAAGGTTTAAATAAGTTATCAGAAGAAAATGTTTGTGTTTAAATACCTTTTGTTTTTTTACTAAAACTATTAATTTATTTTTTGTTATTTATGTCAGCAGGGGGGCTAATATACATATTGCAAAAGAATAAGTACACAGGCTTTCTGATTATTTATTTGGTAGTTTCAAGGTTTAAAAATGTCTTTCAGGAGTTACAAAAAATGTAACCATTTCCATAAACTGCAGCTTTAAAAAACATAGCAGACACAAATATGTTTAGGGTTGTCTGTTTTTGTTCAGTGAAAGAAGGTTAGTTCTAAGTAAAGCTCTTTTTCAGTTGCTTATATAATTACAAAGCATCATTATTTTTAGCATAAAGGTGACATAAGTTTTGGGTCTGTCATATTTTTGGTGGCAATTTATGTATTTGTTTTTTTTAAAAGGTTATTTTTAAGGATATTCATTTTATTGTATTATTTGAAATAAACACTATGTTGCAGTTCTATTTGTGCTTGTTTCAGAAAAATTGCCGTTTTGTAATAACCTTGATAAGACCACAAGCCGAAGTGCGTTGGTCTTGCAATAGTTGTTTCTTAGCACTTTCAGTGTTGCTGGAGGCTTGACCTTAGCTGCTTTTTCATTCTACTCTGACTCTGAAGTGGCCCTTTGTTTTGTGGACGGCATTGGCACGGGCCCGCCACTCATTTGAGTTTGAGACCCCAGGGCTAAAATCAAGGCAGTGAATGAAAACGGGCAACATTAAATTTGATAACCTTAAAATTTATAACATTAATATTTACCATATTATGATTCAATGATCGCGGACTCTAATTTTCACAGAGGCAATATTAATCCTGTGTTGGTTTTTGCAGCACTCAATTTTACCATGTTCAGTATTTCATACCTTCAATTTATTACAAGTTAATTTTTGTTACTTTGACCCCTCATAATACATTTGTATATTATCACCTGCAAGGGGTGCAAATGTTTACTCTTTAAACCATTGCCTTCATGAGAATTTGATGTATTCAGTTGGCTTTAGGTGGTTTGACAGATCATGTCATCTGTAATACATCATCAGGCTCAGTTAAGTGTGTGAACACCTGTCTTTTTGTCATAATACAAAAATATCCTGATATTAGTTTGGTAGTTTGCAGTCCATGTCAAAATCTCTAAATTCCGTGAAAGTTGTGTGGTTTGAATTTAGTTTAAAGCACATAAAAACATATAATAAACACAGTATAAGTTACTAAAATGGCTTCTATTAGCATACCTCTCCAACCTTGCTGCAGCAATGTTGCTACAGCTCAAAATGATCCATTTGCCTTTTTCATAGTAATCAATCTAATTTAATTTTCATAAGCACATTAATGTAGGACATCATTTAAAAATATTGTAATCTTTTTTGGACAAAAGTGCAGCTGAACAAAAAGTTTACATTTTCAGGACAAGTGAGACAACTCAGGACAACTCAGAAGCTTCATTGGGAGCAGTGTATGGATGAAAATTTGTACGAATCTGCATGAGGGTTCATAAATCACAAATTAAACATTATGAATAAATCCTGCAGATCTCAGTGATTCCCAATCCCTATGACCATGACCTCACAGAGTTTCATTACTTTTCAATTAGTTGACCAGTTGATGGCATTTTGGGCTTACTCCATCACAGGGGCCATTTAGTTTTCATTTTGTGTTCTTCTTCATCACTGGATTTTAATCAGAACATTGTGACCCTTAATACTGTTCTCTCCTAGATCACATCCTGTACAAGAGGGGGAAGGAGCAGTATGAATCAAACAGAATCATTGTTTTTTTTTTTTTTTTTTTTGTTGTTTTTAAATAAAATCATTGAATATGTTGCTTGCTTGATATCTGAATAACTTGGTATCATAACAACCTGAATCGTTGTTAGCATTTTGTAAATTGATAAAAATAAACAATCATCATTTATATTCTTTGTTTACAAAATTTTTTCACACCTGCTTAAAATGTTTGCACAGTACTGTATATATTATTAAATGAGATTTAATTTAATGACAGGTAGCGTATATGTATAGTATAGTATATAGTTTTTAATGATCTTCTTTTAACCGTTGACTCGGGCTGCTCCGTTGTTTTGATTCTTTTAGATCTAACTGCTGCCTTTGATACGTCAAGCACAGTATTCTTTTATCAAGGCTTGAACTCATTGTTGGTCTCAAAGGATCAGTACCATCATGGTTTAAATCAGATCTCTCTGACAGGTCCTTTTCTGTGTTTATGGGGGAATTCTCTTCTTCCTCAGAACCTATTTCTTGTGGAGTACCTCAAGGATCTATCTTAGGCCCTATTTTGTTTTCATTATACCTTCTGCCTGTGGGTTCCATATCTAGAAAGCACAATATTTCTTTCCGTTGCTATGCCGATGATGTCCAAATATATTACTATTTTAAATGGATGTCTCAGACCCATTGCAGCCCCTATTTAATTCTCTTCGAGAGGTCAAAGATTGTTTGACTCAGAATTGTCTGACCCTGAATGAAAACAAATTATTGTGTTTGGTGATCGTACTCCTCTTACTACGTCACCCTCTTGTCTGTATAGTCTAATCCTCACTTTTTGAAAACTCACTTTTTTACATCGGCTTTTGGCTCAAGTTCAGCTTGAGTCCATCAGAGCAGTTAGGTTGAGATGTTTCTATATTTTAGTTTTTATTCTATTTTTAATGTATATGTTAGTTTTTTAGGTATAAGATGTGTATGTTGTATATGTCGATAATAATTTTTAGACTAAAGGAGGAATGATCAAGAGTCAGAACACAGCTTCAGTTACTGCAGCTAGAAACCATTGATCAGGCCTGAAATGTGGGTGGAGTGATGGACTCAGACCTGAACCTTCAAAAGCAGATAAAGACAATAAATAAGTCTGCCTTCTATAACCTAAAGAACATTTCTAGGATTAAAGGACAAATGTCCCAGCTGCAAAAAATCATCCATGCATTTATCTATTGTCTCATTAATTACCAGTGTTAGGAGTATCCAACCTTATGAAGCAATTCACATCATCTCGCCCTTCCACAACACTTGTGGCTAACAACCCAAGCCCTGCTGTGGCCAGCGCGAGCTCAGACAATCCTACACTGTGCAAACAGAAGAGGCTTGATTATTTTGGTTAGCAACTTGTAACATCATTTTTGATTCTAAAAAGTAACTGAACAGTTACTTTGCCTAGTGACTAGCTACTTTGATAGTGCAGTAACTGAGTTACGAACTCAGTTACGTTTTGAGAGAAGTAACAAGTAACTAGTTACTATTTTAAAGTAGCGTTCCTAACACTGTTGATTAATGCAGCAATGTCTTCACAGGTCTGACCAAAATGTCCACTGGACAGCTGCAGCTGAGCCAGAATGCTGCTGCAAGCATCCTCACTAAAACTAAGTTGCTATGGTATCAGCCTTCCAGACCACTCAGGTCTTCTGGTTTAAGTCTACTCTTCATCCCAAGAATCAGAACCAAACATGGAGAAACAGCATTCAGTTTGCATGTTCCAATAATCTTAAGCAAACTTCCAGCAAACTGCATAAATGCTGTATCCCTGAGTTCTTTTAAATCAAGGTTAAAACCCATTTGTTTAGATTTGCTTTGTTTGATTGATCTATTTAAACTATTAAGTGAAAAATCCTTTATTTCAGCATGTAGTCCAACTTTTCTTTACTCTTCATTACTTTCCTGTATCATACCAGTGCAGTCCTATTTTTGGGTTTTTTGTCACTTCAATGTACTTCTTTCATCATGTAAACACTGAATTTTCTTGTTGCTGAAATGTGCTACATATGATATAAACTTACATTTTCTTGCCGTATCTGGATTTCATTTTGCCTGATATTTATGGCCGTATGTTGAAAACCCAGTCCCAAAAACCAAATAATTTTAGGCAGTTTGTTTTTGTATCTTTTAAACATAAGGTAAGTTTCTTACAGAAAACAAGAAAAAAATGAACAAAGATATGAATTTCCTTAAAGAGTAACAGTAGAATTTACATATTATAGAAATGTTTTTACGTTGATAGTTTATGTTCATGTTTATTTGCATTTATTTGTGGTTTTTCCTTTCTGGTATTTGTGCTAACTGCAGCTTTTTCAGCCCACCCTCTCTTCAGCCTTGCTGTGAACTGTGTGGCTACAAGTCCCAGAAGACTATCAGTCTGATTAATAGTTCCTAACTGTCTATGTGACAGCTGTAATGGTCTCGTCCTTAGAGAGAATTAAGGAAGGAAGGAATAAATGGAGGGTGAGAAATTGACTAAAAGACGTGTTTTCTGTGGTTCTTTTTGTCTCCAAGTGTGTATATGGTCTGGGGAGTAAGGTGAGGGCTGGGCAGCCGTGATTCATTTTGAAGCATTAACAATAAATGCAAATTCTCAACAACACTAGTTAATTCTGTGTAACCCAGAGTAATATGTTTTCTCTAAGGTTTGTTTTCATGCCTTAACATAAAAGTGATAACTCCACTAGTCTGCCAGAAACACTGACAGCAGGCAAATAGAAAAAAAGCAAAAACACTTGTTTCTGGTGTTTGTGTGAAGCTATTCTTGAAATTAAATGTAATCCACCTCAAGTGGAGAGGGATTTGTCTTTGTAATCACATTAACACAGAAATATGTGTTTCATTACAAATACAGACTTATTTTCATGGTGTTTGGGTTAAATGCTGGATTCTAGGATGTTGCTTTTAGTTTTTGTTTTTGTGTATTATAGGAAATGTTCTGTCATACACTGAGCCATTTCTTTCATTGCCCTAACCTTCCAGCTCTCCACTTCATTCATCTTAGTACACCTTACTAGTGTCAGGTTGAACTGTCTTTTGCCTTCAGACTGGACTTAAATCATTGTGGGTTAGATTCAGGTGTCCAAAACATTCCTGAGAGATATAGGTCCACATTGATGCTTTGAGAGTGATGCAGATTTTTTTTTATAGAAAATTCTCAGTGAGAATTTGCTGTTTAACTATATGTCAAAGCCACTCTATTGGTCTGATTGGAGTACATTGAACTCATTGTCTGATTCAAGAAACCAGTTTAAGATGATTTTGACTTTGTGTCAAGGTGTGGTATTCTACTGGAAGTTGCCATCATAAGATAGATCGACTTGGCCATAAAATGATGGACAACAATAGGAAGGTAGTGGTGTCTAAACGATACTTAAATTTTACTAGGTGCCGTAAAGAGTGCAAAGAAAATACTGAACACCATCACCCGCCAACCCCAGGTTGATCTGTTTATAAAAGACAGGATGGATCCATTCTTTCATGCTGTTAATGCCAGATTCAGACCATACCATCAGATTGCCATAGCTAAAGTAAAGACTCATTAGATCATGCAATTGTTGGGGGCGTTTTTTTTGCAATTTTGGTGTGCTTCTGTAACTTGTAGCTTAGGTTTCCTGTTTTTAGATTTGGCATATGGTGTGATATTTTACTGCTGTTCTTCAATATTTAACATGTAGTACATTCAAAGGTTGTATTCTGTACATCTTGGTTAAGGTTACTTAAGCTACTGTTGCCTTTCTGTCATCTCCAACCAGTCTGCCTATTCTCCATGTTTAGGCAACTAGATGTCTTCACCACAGCTCTAGCCTAGTTAAGGTCATATTTTTTCCCAGAGATTCCTGATTCCTTTTGGTTCATCTTAATAATGATGAATCTTCCTCAGAGTCCAGAGACATTTTTGAAATTCCACTGGGTCCTTGGACCAATAGTCTTTATAGATGCTTCCTCCTGGCCATAATTAAACAAATATAAATATATTTAAACAAAATAATAGCCTCTCTCTCTCTCTCTCTCTCTCTCTCTCTCTCTCTCTCTCTCTCTCTCTCTCTCTCTCTCTCTCTCTCTCTCTCTCTCTCTCTCTCTCTCTCTCTCTCTCTCTCTCTCTCTCTCGAGATAAAGGGACGGGAAACTCGGTAATTCGATGGGGAACTCAAAATACAGGGCCAAGTCTGTTATTGAAATACAGTAAAAATAATTTGTTTATTATTAGCAAAGATGAAAGCTAAAACACATTTGAATCTTCCAATTAAATTGACAGTTTTAAGTGAGTGATGTAAATGTACATTAAAATAGGTTATGCTTTTGTACAAGAACAACAGTCACATAGGACATGCGTTCCAATGAGGCTTGTTTGTCACATTTGCAGTAGCTTGATAATAACAAACTTTAAGCAGGCATTAAGCATACTTTTCATTAAGCTCACATTTCTGTTTTAAAATTTTTTTATTGGTTTGATGTAATATTATAATCTTCTATGAAATGAAATGCTGTAAGCAGAAAATCATCTTAATAACAGAAATAAATGCTTGAAAACATCAATCTTTGGGTAATTAATCTATATAATGTGTTTCACTTAATAATTTGACTTACTTAAATAAATTAACTTTTCAATATTATAATTTCTTGAATTTATTATTATTACTGTTTACTATATTACTGTATGCTGTAACAATATTGAAATGAGTAATGCATTTTAAATATTACAAGGGCAATATTGCTTTCATATACTGCATTATTGGTAATAGTACAGTATATTTAAGTAAACATTAAGTAAATGCACACAAGTATCAAACAGTTTGAAAGTTGGAAATACAAAGCAGCACAGACAAATGTGTAACTACATTTTTCAGGCATCACAAGGGATGCACAAAAGGGTTGTATATGTATCCTGTCAACAGGTGAGCTGATATTAGTCAGTCCCTCAAAAAAACAGCATTAACATCAACTTAGTACTAATATTTTAGTACCCAAGGAGTAAGAGAAACATTACATTTTCTATAGAAGTAACAAGGGTGCTTTTGTTTATTATTGAAAGGGTGTGATCTTCTCAATTTTCGGTTGTATTTAACTCATTTATAAACGTCTTCATGTGCTGATATTTTTATTATATTCTAAAGCAAAACCGAGGTCTTGTTCACGAGTAAGGGGAGAATGGAGCAAGAGGTTGACAAAAGGATGGGTGTGGCAGCCGCAGTTATGCAAACACTGCACCAGTCCTTTGTGGTGAAGAGAGAGCTGAGCTGGAAGGACAAGCTCTCCATTTACTGGTCAGTCTACGTTCCTACCCTCACCTATGGGCCTAAACTTTGAGTCCTGACCCGAAAGAACAAGATCCTGTATACAAGGGGCTGAAAAAAGCTTCTCCCTCAAGGTTGCTGGGCACTCCCTTAGAAATAGGGTGATGAGCTCTGCCATCCGGGAGGAGCTAGGAATAGAGCCACTGCTCTTCCACAGTGAGAGGAGTCAGCTGAGGTGGTTCAGGCATCTGTTCCAGATGCCTCCTGGATGCCTCCCTCGGAAGGTGTTCCAGGCACGTCCCACCAGGAGAAGACCCAGGGGATGGCACAGGACTATGTCCCTTGGTTGCCCTGGGAACTCCTTGGGATTCCCCCAGAGGAGCATGAGGAGGTGGCTGGGGAGAGGGAATTATGGGCGTCTCTGCTGAGACTGCTGCCCCCGTGACCCGGTCCTGGAGAAGCATAAGATAACGAGTACGATTACGAGTAGGAAAGAAATAAACATAAATTTTTATTAGGATGTACTTACTTTTTACCTTGGCTGGATATACATAGATATGTTCAGGATTTTATTTCCATGAAAAAACAATACTTCTTTGGTTTGGTGTTTTTAGGATTGCATTTGTGTTCGTCTTCGAAACCATGTCCAAGCATAAAGCAAATAGGATTTTCTGGCATCTTTCACAGATTTCTGTGTGTGTGTGTGTGTTTGTATGTGTGTCTGCGAGTGTGTAGTGAAAGAGAGGAAGCGGGAGACTCAATATTGTGAGGTTTAGTTTCCCACTGTGGTCATCCAGATTTCCAGTTACCACGGTCTTTTGTACAACATGATAGATAAATCCTGTTTCCACACACACATGCACTTCTACTCTCACACACATACACAAGAGCCATCTTCAAGCCAAGTAATGTGGGCTAGAGGGTTCATCTTAACCATGGTGAACTCTAGTTTGTCCAAAACAAACAACCATGAAGGGATGAGGATTTAACCAGCGTGATCAGACTTAAATATTCTGTTGGTGTAACAGCAAGGATTATCTCTTGCCCTCTTTGAATGTAGAAGGAAGAGGGTTTTCTGTTCTTTTCTTTTTTATTTAGCAACCAACATTCAATAACATGAAATTAGCTGTGGTTAAAGCCTTTCATAAGAAAACCTAACAGGCCAGGCAGATGTCAACAGTTATTTTTTCCTGCGGAAAATAAACAATTAAATTGCCTGGTATGTAAATTTCACATTATGTTGCCCAAAATCAGTGTCTTGCAGCATATTTAGCTTATTTAAAAATTCGGACTAATTTATTTTTAAGTCTAAAGCTCCACTTATAAAAAAGGCAATTAGCAGGCTCTCCTGTTGTTGCAGCAAACAAAGACCTTCCTCATTTTAATTTAATGAGGGAAGTCTGGTGCAATATGAGAATCTCTGTTGGAATTTAATAAGGCCTCCACTCGCTTTTCCTCTGCAGAACACTCTTCAGAGTGGTGTTGTCATAGTGTTGGGTAGCATTCAAGGTTATTATAGAGAAACAGCTCCAGACATACTCATTAAGAGGTGTCCACACAGGGTAAGATATTACATTCATGACAATGCTACAAACAGGCATGTAGGTCATAATTTCACAGAAACAATGAATGATCTGTACTGTAGGGACCAATTTATAGTATGTTTTTTCTTCGTAGAACTTCATGACACCGACATGTTTTCAATTGAAAAAAAAATACACCACGGATAAAATACATAATTTCGTTGACATAAACTGTTCCTGACCTAAGGGTGACAATTTGCTGCCATGAAATGCTGCCCAGATTAGTTTTTGTAATTTTTATAATTAATTGTATAACTTTTCTCAGACCTTGAAAACTGTAATCACCAGGCTTATTTTGAAATACTGGCTGGGGGTGTTAAGATTACTGATTAGCATTAGTAAACAGATCTGCACGTGCAAGTGCAAGTGCATTGGTAAAAAAGCAGAAAAAAGATGCAATTTTGGGGATTAAATCTAGAAGCATAAATTTTCGCATTCCTACATTACATTGAAAAAATTCAACCCAAAAAAAATAAAAACTCTGTGATTTTATTTAGAAACATGATTCAATTTTCAATTCAATTCAATTCAGTTTTATTTATATAGCGCCAACACATTTCGTCTCAAGGCACTTCACAAAGTCAGGTACATACATTCCAATTAATCCTAACCACTGGACAGTGCAGTCAGATTCAGTTATTTATTCAAATTGGATAAAAGGTTTTTCTATCTAAGGAAACCCAGCAGATTGCATCGAGTCAGAGACTTGTAGCAGTCACTCCTCCTGGATGAGGATGTGGCGACAGTGGACAGTGACTGACGACTTTGAAGCAATCCCTCACACTGAGCATGCATGTAGCAACAGTGGAGAGGAAAAACTCCCTTTTAACAGGAAGAAACCTCCAGCAGAACCAGGCTCAGTGTGAGCGGCCATCTGCCACGACCGACTGGGGGTTTGAGAGAACAGAGCAGAGACAGAAAAAGAACACAGAGGCACTGATCCAGGAGTACTTTCTATGGGAAGAAACCTCTAAGCCAGTTTTCAAGGTTAGAGTATGAAAGAGAGCACATATACTTAGTTACAGTAAAAGCTCTGTCAGTAGCTATGTCTAGGAGAGAGACAGGGTTAAACAGGAAAGACAGGGCCAAGTGTATCATCGGTAGAGGGTGACCATTAAACTGTTGCCAGCAGAAGCTTGGACGATGCCCCCCTCCAGGAAGGTGTCACAGGTAGACACAGAGTCAGGCCAGGTGTAGCTTCTAGGAAAAGAAAAGAGAGAGAACATAAAGTTAAAAGCTGAAATAACAGCAAATAATAAAAAATTGGAGAGTAGTATGAGAATGAAGCGAAGAGAGTGAAAGTGGTCATTATGTCCTCCAGCAGCCTAAGCCTATAGCAGCATAACTACAGAGATAGCTCAGAATAACCTAAGCTACTCTAACTATAAGCTTTATCAAAAAGGAAAGTTTTAAGCCTAGCCTTAAAAGTAGACAGGGTGTCTGCCTCACGGACTAAAACATTTTGCTGCTCACTAATGAGTTGCTGAATGAGTGTTTAGCACATCTGCAGCCTGAAAATTAATTTTAATGTTGTACTGAGCATTTTTGTTTATGTCAATTGAAGTTTAGGTTTATAAAAGACACCAAGAATTATTCCAAACCTGTTTGTTAAAACAAACAGGTGTGAAATAATTTGCATTGAATTAAACAGAATCACCTCACATCACATTTTTTTGCATCGATGTATCTAAAATGAATCGCATCATTGGCAGTGTATTGATTAATGTATAGGCAACAGATCAGAGATGCACAACCCTAACACTGAGTAATAGTCCAGTGTTTTGTCAAACCTTACTCAACAGATCAGGACTACTTTTATGTAATTTGGCAATTATAAATCTGAGGGAACATAGATAATATATGGAATACCTCAAGGTTTCAGTTGATTTTCTGTTGTATCTACATGCTTACGCTAGCTGGTGTTGGGCAGCAATAGGTTTGGTTTGCCTATTAGCATTTTTTTGAATTTTTGGATGCTCTAATCAAAAACCCCCCTTTAAAATTTAGATCCATTATAGTATGTAGCCATCAATACTCACAAACTGATAATGGTTAGATAAAATTGTTCATTCTGGTGTTTTGGATCCTTGGTCAAACAATCTCATATTGAAAATTTAAAGCTGGATCCTTTGGTCTTTCTTGACACAGAATAGGCAGACAGTTTGCATTCAGACTTAGAGGTACGGTATTGTAACTATAATGGAGCATTAGATTGGGTATAAGCACTTGAATGGGAAGTGGTCCACTCAATGGCCATGTGCTCTGCATATGCACCCACATCAGCATAATTACTGCACACCAGGGCAGAAGGCAACAAGCCTTTCCCCGTTCCTGGTCCTCTAATTCACTTTGACTGAGTTGGAAGAACTAGGGCTGAACTCCTTGAATAGCTCAGGGATCGAGAAAATTGGATGGATGCTCACAAAACCCAATGAAATGATTAGAAATGTTGCAAGCCTGCTATTTAGATACTGACTTTCTGTAATTATTTTTCCACCTAGTGTTGGAGAACTAATAGGACATTTTATAATCAAGCTGTTTTACTTTATTTTCCTAAAACACACATGTCCTGAAAAAAAGCTTTTTTTTCCTCACATTTCAGGCTGAGCACAGCAGACCCAAGCAATGTGTCTTCCTTTGCACCAAGATGCCTTCCATTTTGAAGGTAATACAATAGTAATAATATCAAAGCATAATGCCTATATATTTTAAATTGGATCCCAGTTTCAAGGAAAATGTTTCTGGGATAAAAGCAAAGAAAAAATACAATGCAAGTAGAAGAAACTATGTCCACTGGCCACTTTATTAGGCAAACCTTTTCAATTGCTTGTTAACAAAAACAGTCAATCACATGGCAGCAATGGAATGCATTTAGTCATGTAGAAGTGGTGAAGACAACTTTTTAAAGTTTACTTTTATCATCACAGTGAATCCAAGCATACATCTAAAACAACAAAAGAATGACTTCATGAGAGGAGAATTAAAGTTTCACAGTGAACTAGCCAGGATCAAGAGCTAGCTCTGACAGAAAATCTTTGGGGTCACCTGAAGAGTTCTTACAATCGAATATAACTTTTGCAAGTTTAAGTCAGCATATATTGCCACATCAGAATGTGGAATGCTTACACACTCCTACCATAGAACACTTAATGCTGAAACAAAGTCAAAAGGTAATTTAACCAAGTACTAGTTAATGGGTGCACACACTTATGCAACCATGTAAAATACATTTTTAATTGTTATTTTTCTTTCTTACATAATTGTTTTTAGTTGAATTATACTGAATACACTTCACATTATTTGTGGAACAAGTGTCAAAATTAGTTACAGTGGTCTGTTTATCTCACAAAAAATAAACTGGTATTTTAGCAGGGGTGTGTACACTTAAGCATCACTGAATGAAGGAAAAAAAAATGAGAGAAAGGTATTTTTTTTAAATGGAGCATGTTCATTCCTTGGATCAGTTTGTGTTAAAGCTCTTGTGATCATGGGCCTTCTTTGATGGCAGGTTAATAATGGAAGGTTAGCTGTGAAGTGGGATTGGTTTAACACCTCACCATGGTGCCCCATTTTTGCAGAGCATCTGCCTGAATCAGCCCCATAGCCAAGGCCAGAGCCCTCTACGCAACTCCTGTGAGGATTCCCTGAACTCAGACAAGTGCTACCCCTCCCACCTTGTGCTTTTGCTCCACTCCCTTTGCCTCGGGTCCCTATTCATACTGTTTACATGCCACCAGGCCTATTCAAACCCAGTCGGCAGGTCTTCCAGAGCCTTACAGAACCACTGAACTCTCTCTAACCTGCTAATCAGACCTCTTTTCCCTGCCAACCCACAAACATAAAGCCCCATCTTGACCACCATTTTGTAGGTCAGCCTCTGTGGGCTTTGTGCAGGCCTTACCACCACCAAAGCAAGATCCGACTTCTATTGATGCATCCAGAGTAGATCCCTGAACCTCCCAGACTCCCCTGCCACCCCTGCAGACCGAGGCATCTGAAAACATTCCGTTTATTAAGCTGTCACTGCACATCTAAATCTGTTCCCTGCTGCAATGGTTCAGGCCTTTCTAGAGTAAATGAGGGTAAGCTTTTGTGTGCCACTAAGGTATTCAGGGAGCTATTAAAAAAAAAAATCACACACACAAAAACTATTACACACACACCGGTCAAATGAGATGCAAATCCGACGATTCACTTGGCACTAAGAGCATACTTTTCTTTGTGTGTATGTGAACAACTTGTGTGCATTTGTGTGCATCCTCTTCTTGCTATGCGTTTGTGTGTGTCTAATTTCTATTGCATGGTCTTAATCGGTGCTGGCATAAAAGTGTCTGTACAGTCGAACATCCATAACGGTTATTGGTATGAGGGTATAGTGGGACAGTGGCAGTGAGAAAAAATACTTAAGGAGCCTGGACAATATCCTTGGTTAAACTAGGCTACAGTGAAGGGAGGCAGGCATAAAGACACCTGAAGTGCAGGGGCTTTGCAATACAGGGTGATGTTGAAGTGTAAAGGCTGAGCATAACAGCTAGCTTCATTATTCCTAATAAACAGTTAATATGTGTAAATTATATTACATGACTAAATAGGAGTTTAGGGTATATTTTTAAGTTTCCATGGATTTGTCCCTTGAACTTTAGAAGTCTAGCCTGAGCCCTTCATTTTTAAGTTTAAGTATATTGGTCTGAGTAACACAGATGTACATACTTTACTTTAACCTTTTTTTATTTCTTTAATATTCAGTTTAGTAAAGTCATGCCATTCCATTCACTGTACTTGCCAATTATGTATGTCCACTGTGAAAAAGAAGCACAATTTATCATATTGTCATTGTGACATTCAACAACATTATTGCTGACCAACATTTTCCAAATATCATGCAGCAATCCCACACACAGAAAGGATGATGCCAATGGAGATAACAATCTCAAACCTCAGTGTTAAAGAACCGCATACATTTTTCAGTGTGAGATTATGCTACTGCATTAAAATATGTGTTTATTTAAGGTCTTTGCTTCTCAGACATTTCTCCCACAAGTGCTAGCTGTTATGGAGGATGTTGCATGTCTGACCCTATGTGCATGTGTAAGTTAAAAGATTCTGAGTCAAGGTTCTTCATCAGTTAGCGTAATTTCTTACAACTGCTAACCATTGCCCCCGGTAAATGACTAAAAACTTGTATTTTTCCAACACTGACTGGAAAAGATGTGAACCATTTTGTTGTTCACACTGAATAACCTTAAAACTCCTTGATATAAAAAGATCAGCTTTGAAAAACTCAGGGTTACATTACTTGCCACCAAAATAAGAATACATAAGAAAACAACATCAACAAAAAACATAAGATAAAGAGGAAACTAACTAAAGTCACAAACTGAAGTCAAAGTCTGAAGGATCATAACACTATCTGAAACATGTACTTTGTCATAAAATGATAGTGCAGGAAAAAATGAATATTATCATTTAAAGTATGCAAATTAAAGATCATAAAAACTTGTTTCTTCCTTTTGAAATTTCCGAAGATATTGTGTGTCACTGGTTAATAACTAAATCCATAGTCAGATTTTTGGGTTTGTAATAAATGTGTTCCCTGTGTAAAAATGTAAATAAACATCTACATTTACTACATGCAGTAAAGGTAATGGAAAAATAAAATCAAGGGGAAATAAAAGATGTTTCTACTTTATACTTTACCATACCAAAAGAATAACAATGCTCTCAAACAGCTTTTTGAAGCAGATTTAGGGCAACTTGAACCTAAGCAGATGTATTTTGAATCCAAGACAACTTCTCAAACACCAGCCTTTTCTGCGGACAAGCTTGGCTATAAGAAAACATTTCAGTCTTGAGGGTTTTAGTAGACAGGCATGTGTAAGTGGTAAAACATGACCCTGTTAACAAGTGCTGCAGTTTTGTTATTATTTCATACTGAATTCATCTTATGGAAATTGGAGCCAATCGTAAGGTAAATGTTTCCCATGGCATGGCTCTGTGAAATGGTTTACACATGTACAATCCCAGCCACTGGCTGCCCTCTCATGTTAGCGGTCCCTTCCTCAATTAGTTTTCACTTGTCTCTCATTTGGCTATTCCTTTGCTGCACCTGAAGTTGCTCATAGTTGTTGAAAAGTTAAACAAATAGCATTTGTGTTTTTTGCTTAAAGGTGTCTATTTAGTCAAATAATAACTTAGGGTGAGAATAGTGAGACCAAATTAGTTTTGTTCTAGAAAGAAAGAGTGATGTGTAAAAATATTTGCTGTCTTACAGATTTCTAATTTTTTGTCACAATTAAATGTTTCAGATCATCAAACACATTTTTATATCTGACAAAGACAGCCTATCTAAGTACAAAATGCAGTTTTCAAATGATTATTTCATTCATTAAGAGAAAAAAAAACTATCCAAACCAACCTGGCCCTGCATGAAAAAGTAGTTTGCTCTTAAACCTATTAACTGGTTGTGACAGCAACAACTTGTACCAAGTGTTTGCTATAACTGGTAATGAGTCTTTGACCCACCTTTCTTTGTGGAATAGTTTTAATTCATTCACACTGGCAGGTTTTCTAGCATGAATGAACTGTTTAAGATTCCTGTTCCTTGCATCTAAATTACAATTAAGTTCAGAGTTTGGCTAGGTCAAAATCCTTCTGCTTTTTTATTTTTTTTTGTCCTGTTGAACTATTCAGAGGTAGGCTTTCTGGTGTACTTTGGATCATTGTCCTGCTGTGTAACCTGAGTGCACTTGAGCTTAATGTCATGAACTAATGTCGGAAAATTGTCCTTCAGGAGTTTCTGCTAGAGAGCATAACTGATGACTCCATCTGTTAGAGCTTGTTGTCCAGGTCCTGAGGCAGCAAAGCAGTCCCAGACCATCACACTACCACCACCAAGTTTGACTGTTGGTATTTGTTTTCCCACTTAAATGCTTTGTTTATTTTACACCAAATATAACGCAAAGTTCCACATTTTGTAGGTGTTTGGGTATAGTTTTTTTTCTTTTTGTTTTAGTTTCTTCTATTTCTTGTATTCTGATCATGATTTATTTTAGTTTATTTTGTGTTACCTCTGTAAGAGCTTTTCTCTATGGCTGGACAGTTTTGTATAGCTTCCCAGCTCATTCATGTTTACTTGTTTACCACTTTCAACCACAGCCATTATGCAGTCACTAGATTTTGCTTACCTACGCCACCTCATTTTCTCTCCATTACGTGCACCTGTTCAGTCTCCTAATCTCTCCATTTCTCATTGTTCCTAGTTAGATTATACTGTTTGCTCACCTGATCTATGACTGTTTCTCTCAATGCCTGTTTTTGCTATTGTTCAATGCTTCATTCACCTCATGCCTGCCATGTAAGTATTTTGCTTTTATTTATTTCTTTGCCAATTGATAGAGATATTTATTAAATAGTCAAGATCAGAGGAACGACACAGAATCTGTTCAATTTCTTGCAAGCAAGGGTAGCCACACTGCAGTGCAGAACTACAGAGAGCAGACGCCTTGTCTCCTTTATTTTATAGCACAAACAGTTTGAGTGTGTGTGTATGTTACAAAGGTGGGAGTGTAAAAAGGAACAGTTGGTTTCCCAAAGATACAGTTAGTTTCGGGGAGTATGCATTCCTTTAAAAGGAGATAACAGAACTCAGCCCCGCACAGTCTGCATGCTGAGTTCACATAAAGGACAAACATACATAGTTTACATGAGGCATAAAGAACAAAAATAAGTTTTCCACCCAACAGTCCCCCCTTCTTATCATGAATATAGTATGATTAAACATATTCAACATATTAAAAAGCACTCTGTGTGAGCGAAAAACCCGCAACGGTAAGCATGATTATGTTTGCGAGAAAATACTCACACGGCTCCCCCCGCCTAGGGTGACCACCAGAAACAGCGGAGTGAACAAACATCAAACGTATCAGGAAAAATAAAGATGGAATAATACAAAAACAAAATGAGATAATAAGAATAAGATAAATAGAAAATAAAAATGAGCCTTGTTTATATCAACACCTGTACTTTTCCTCATTTCACTTGAACAGCAACTTCTTTCGATTTTCTGCTACAAGATCATTTTATGAAGTACAGATATGAGTACACTGTTATGGAAATTCTTTTTCTTAGTGCTCCAAAGTATTCCGAAGTGCTGTGAACTTTCATTTACCTCCCTCCTCTGACCTCTGTGTTTTTATTAGTGTTCTGTTATTTAGAGAAGATGGGCTCTAAATCCATTGCCTGAAGATTTATGGTTAAAACTCCCTAAGGGAGGGCAGATGGGGTCCTCATTAATAATTGTCTTACCTCTGTCCTGGGAAGGGTTTAGGGGCCATAAAGTTAAACTCTTTGAAGCTGAGACAACACCCTCATTCTGCTATAAATATGATCTGTACTTTGTGTTCGGGCCTCTGTTTTCACTGACTCGTCAGTGACAGGGTCTTCCAACGCAGAAATGCCTTTGAATAAAACTTATAAAGACAAAGTCCGGATTTTCTCTTATTGTGAGTTAATTTCTCTCCCACTTTGATAAAAAAAATTCTATTATAATTTGGCGTCACGAACAGGATCCGACATGCCAGAGAAACGCACACTTTTTGGGTGATAAGAGCAGTGATTTTTTAGCTGGAATCCTAAGACTTTAGAGCATAATTCTATAACACTATTTACAAAGTGAGTTCCATTATCTGACCTGATGATTTGAGGAATTCCATTAGTTGGGAAAAAATGTGCCACTAGGTTTTTAGCTACTGTGAGTGCATCACAGTGTTTTGCTGGGTATATTTCAACCCATTTTGAAAATGCATCTATGATCACTAGACAGTATTTCTTTCCCTGTGACCATGACAGTTCTATGAAATCCATATGTATGGTTTGGAATGGATGTGCGGCTGCTGGGAATTGCCCTCTCTTGGGTCGCATTTTCCCTTGGGGGTTATGTTTACAACAAATTATGCAGGATCTGTTAAAGTTTTTTGCATAATCAGAAAAATGTATTTTATAAAAATTATGATTTATAAGATGTTCCATACCTCCCCGTGACACATGGGTTTTTCCATGTGACACTGTTGCGGCTGTTTTATATAATTTTTTTGGTAGGATTGGTTTGTTTTCTAATTGGTAGATTTCATCTTCCTTCTTTGCTCCTCTCTTTAACCATGCATTTATTTCTGTGCTTGGTGCTGATTGTTGTGCATCTTTCAGCACTTCTGCGTCTATAAATAGGATGTCTGACATCTTGAGTGTTAAAGGCAGTTTTGCAGCTGCTTTGGCGGAAATGTCAGCAAAGTTGTTCCCCTTTGTTTCCTCACTGTCATCTGATTGATGAGCTTTGCATTTACAGAGTGCTATTTTCTCTGGCAGTTGTATTGCTGATAATATTCTTTTCAACAAATTAAAATGTGTTAGCTCTGTTCCTGATGATGTTTTAAAACCTCTATTTTGCCAAATTTTAGCATGGTGGTGTACTGATCCAAACACATCCAAACACATATAAGTATTTTCCCTTCATGTAATTCACAGGCTCTTACTACAGCATAAAGTTCTGCTGTTTGTGCTGAGCATGTGTTTGGTAGTGATTTTGCTTCTATAACCCTATCTGTAGTTGTCACCGCATAACCAGCTCTATTTTTCCCATACTCATCTTTAGATGCTGAGCCATCTACAAACACCACTTGTGAGATTAGTATTGGTGTCTGTGAAATGTCTTGTCTTGGTTTTGTATCTTCTTCTACCTTTGTTTTACAGGAGTGTGGTTGTCTGTCCTCAGCTGTTGGTATTAACGTGCTAGGGTTCAATGGACTGCATCTTTGCAGTGTGATATTAGGCTGAGACAGCAATATGCCTTGCATGTGTTAAGAAAGGAAGTGAGGTTTGCAGTAACACAAGTGAAACTGAATGTGGAACTTTCAGTGTTAGTGGGTGACACAACACGATTTCAGATGTCTGTTTTACAGCATCAGCTGCTGCTGAGCATGCCTGAAGGCAGACCGGAAATCCAGTAGCAACAGGGTCCAGTTTCTTTGAATAAAATGCTAGTGGTCTGTCTTTGGAACCGAATGGCTGAGTTAATACTGCTTTCATATAACCCTGACAGGCATCCACACAGACTGTGAATGTGTGAGTCTGTGAGTGTAGTCTGGCAGTGCTAGTGTGACTGTTGTTTGAAGCAAGTTTTTTTGATTTATAAATGCTTTTTCTCCCTCTTCAATCCACATAACTTTGTCTTTTAGTGTCATGTATTTTCCATAAATCATAGATTGCAGAGGTTGAACAATTACTGCATAGTCTGGCAGCCATTCTCTGCAAAAGTTACACAGTCCCAAAAAGGACATCATTTATTGCTTAGTTTGTGGCTTAGGGGCCTCTTGTATTGCTTTCTTTCTGCTGTTTAATAAAGAGCGGCCATGCTGTGATAAAGTGTGCCCTAAGTACACTACCTCCTCCTTACAGAACTGTAGTTTATTTTTGGATGCCTGTGCCCCGTGTGATGGAGATGTTTTAGAACTGTTATTGTTGCCTCTTCACAATGCTGCTGTGTGTCTGAGGCAATGAGAATGTCATCTACATACAACAGGACTTGACTGTGTCCAGGTATTTTACAGGTGCTCATTGAATATCTTAATGCTTGCGTACACATGTGGGCTCTCACTGAAACCCTGTGGGAGTCGAGTGTACATGTATTTTTTACCTTTAAACCGAAACCCAAATAAATGTTGTGATTCTTCATGCAATGGCACTGTAAAGAATGCATTACTGAGGTCCACTACTGAGAAGTATTTTTTATCTGGGGTTAGAGAATGTAACAACGTATGTGGATTTGGGACATCAGGAGCAGCATGCTCTACTATGTCATTAATGGTTCTAAGATCCTGGACCATTCTCCATTTTCCTGTGCTGGCCATTGTACTGGAAAAATAGCTGTGTTACATGTGGCATCAGGTGCTTCCTTTAATATTCCTGATTTTAACATATCTTGTATGACTGGTTTGATGCCTTCTTCAGCTTCTAGTTTTAGGGGGTACTGGCGAACTAATGGGCGTCTCTCTGATATTAGTTTTACTTTATATGGAGGGAAACCCTTTATTAGCCCTACATCACTCGATGAATGTGACCAGAGGTCAGATGGGACAGCAGCTAGGGCAGGATGCATGTTAACTTCCTGGCCCTCAGCTAAGCCCTGTAGGTGACACTCTATTTCATCTAAATGTGTTTTTGGATCTACTTTGACTGTCCACCCTAAGGTGAGCTTCAGTACCCCTGTTCTGTGATCTATTTTCCAGTCAGAAGCTTCCAGTGGTTCATATTTCCCTCTTTGAGAACGCTGGACAAAGTCTCCTGATTCTTTCCAGTGACTTACTGGGGGTTTGTTAATGATTGATGGGGTGTATGGCCTCAGAACATTTTGAGTTGTTTTTCTGACAGTATGACTGAAGCAGACGACCTTCCTGTCTTAGGATCTACATAGAGATGTTTTACGGTTAGTACTTGAGTTTTTTCTCTATGAAAAGTCAGTGTCATACTTATGATCAGGACCTGGAGTGTTTTATCTCATGGTTACATCTGACATGTACTGTGCTTCCTGAAAAGTTTGTTTTTCCCTTGTTTTCTTAATAGTTCTCGTGCTGTTTGGTGTGGGGCCTAAATCAAGGGACAGTAGTAGGTGGCTGTGAGGGCCGTGGACAACGAGGGTTCCCTCTTCTACTACTGCTTTCATGCCCGTTTCCGTGGACACGATGTTTATATGTAATTTCTGTATGAGATCTCTCCCTAAAGGTTCACTGGACACTTAGAGCTTATTAGTACTGGAGCCTGACATGTGAATCCTGTCTCAGGCTCCTTTACTGTGACTGGCAAACTGAGATAATGTATCTCTGATGTGCCGGGTTAATACAGTTCTACAAGCTCCAGTGTCACACAAACAGCTATATATTTTGTTGTTAATCATTATGTTTTTGTATGGTAGGTCTTGTGTTTTGTGGAAAGCTATTAGTTCCAATGCTGCTTGTATGTCCACTTCCTCAATTTTGGCTTCGTCAGCCTCATGAGTTGAGGAAGGAAGTGGGGGCTGTGGCTTTAGTTGTCAATTTTGTGTCGAGTTGGGGTTATACACCCGTTTCTCTTTACAATCACTTTTGAGATGTCCAGGCTTGCCAGAGTTTCAGCAGGTGTCATCACCTTGATTGTAACCCTGCAGGTTAGTTCTGCATTCCCTTGCATAATGCCCCATTTTACCACACCTCGAACAGACATTGTTTCGATTGTGGCTTTGTTGCGGGCCTCCTCTTCTTCCCCCACGGCCTCTAAATCCTCCTCGTCCTCTGTTTCTGTTTGTATCTGAAATGTGCACTGCTATTAACACTAGGACTCCCAGAATTCTAACTCTACTAGAACTCCCAAGCCCGTCAATTTGACGGTGAGCATTCTGAATGCAAGGGCGGTGATGACGTCATCGCATTAACGCTATAAAATTATGGTTTTGACAAGAATTAATAATAGTATTTGATCAAAACCTATTAAGTTTTACTATTATTTATAAATAGTACTGAAAAATAATACAGAGTAGCGGGTACATTTTTAAAAAAGCTTCACTAATCTGACCAAAAGCTGGACAGCTCCATGTTACGCCCCCCTTTCACTTTGCGGACATAAACTAGTGCTAAAAATGCCTTCAGCTCATCCACACTCATGTCCGAGGAGGAATCATCTCCTAAAACTCTGCGGGCCTCAGCCACACTGCAGCCGGAGAATGCGGATAAGCATTTCGGCATCCACCAATCAGAGGAACGCGGTCTGGGCATCTTGGATCTGGCGCTCTGTCAACGCGTTCTGGCTCTGACGCCTCCCTCTACTTTCTTCCTCCCCTACAACTGTCCACACAGTGGCATCCTTTGCTATTTCCTCCTCCTTCCCAGGTGTGCGCTCGTCTTGTGATGAAAACGCTGTAAAGCGCAGAATAGTTGTTGTTACTGGGCTACTATATGACCTAACTTATTGTTTATTTCTTTTTCCATTATCAGTGCCTTGTTTTTTAGTTTCTCTCCTGCCAGTGAGCTGGATTGCTGGGCACTGGGCACCTGGCTCGTCTCCGTCTCTGAACCTGGGCTGATTGTGGCACTTTTGCTGTAGTTTATATATTATTAGTTTACTAATCTGTAAACTATAGCCTAAAATGATAAAATCGTTACATAGGCTAGTCTTTTACTACCTTGAAATAATGCGACACAACCTCCTGCTAATGGGAGGACTCGTGTTTTTTTTAGCCGGGTGAGGCTCACTCTCTGACCCGCTGTCACTGGAACTGAATACAGACCAAGAGCCGTCAGAATCCCTCTCGACCCAGAATCACGATCATGTAATTTTTGAAGCATTTCCAATGTCTCTTGAGCAGAAAATATCTTTCTAGAAGCCATTTGTAGGATGCCAACAATCTGATTGTGTTCTAGAGTGGCGGTTGCTAAGCAACGCTCGCGCGTATACTCAGCCGCGGAAAAAAAATATCAATGTAAATAATAGGGCCGTCAAAATAGCGGCTGTGGTAGTTAGAGGTACAAATACTTAGATCTTTTATTTACTTTGTTATTTTTAAAAAATAGAGACATAGGAATACAAAAGACAGGTTTAGAAAAAGCCAGGATGCCAGGAAGATCAGAGTTTTAATAAACCAGAATTAAAGCAAACTTTTAAAACCGTCAAATTGACGGCCCTGGGAGTTCTAGTGTTAAGCCATCCTGCACCACAAATGTATCACTCTTCTTATTTTGCTGAGTTCTGTGGGCATGTTGAGCGTACTCGAGTGCTTGGGTGACAGTTCCTGTATTTTGATGCACCCAATGTTTATCTATGTATTTTCTTAGTTCTGGTTTTAATCCTTGAATAAATGATCTCTTTAACTGCTGTTGATATGCGCTATTGGCATCATTATCAGGTTGTATAGCTAAATTTGCCCTGAAAACTGCTCTCATTCTGTCTAAGAAATCTTGAGGATCTTCCTCATCTTTTTGTATACACTGGGAGATTTTTCCATAATCAGCAGCTTGCCTGTATTGATGTCTGATTCTTTCATACAGTGGGTTTAAGGCATCCTGCAGCTTAGTGCGACCAGGACCATCGGGAGGAAGTGTGTCTCCGTTCCCGTCATTTCCAGTGAAATCACCACACACTCTGCACAATTTATGCCCAAATATTTGAGCCAAACATTGTAACATTTCTCTCCCGTTTAAATGGAAGCTGTCTTTTAACTCGTTTAATGCAGCCAGAAATTCATCTGTTCCGTGTTCTATAGGTGGGATGCCCTTTAACGCGGCAGATCTGTCCTCCTGAGTCCAGGGCCTGTACACAAGGATTGTTCGTGCCTCGGGATGTTGAGCATCTCCTGGAAGCCTCGGACGAGCCACTTCTACTAGAGGAAATGTGTCCTCTTCTAAATTTTTACCAGAAGGATGAAACTTATGTTCATAGGCTTTTAATTCCTGAATGGGTAAAGGGATTCTGTTTTAGATTCAACTATGTTTTTTTCTATTCTTACTTCTTGTTTGGACTCCTTCCCAACTGTGAGAAAGTGGGGACCAGAGGGAAGGCCCTGTGGAATTATTTCCCTCCCCTGTTGTAAATGGGTTATTAGTAATTGGCCCTTGTTGTATTCTTGCGGGGGTTTGAAAATTCACTCCTCCCGCAGCTCCTCCCGCTTGTGGTGCAAGTGGGGCGGCAGGAGGCTGTAAATTAAGTTGCGGCTGTGGCTGAGGCTGTCTGCGTTTCTTCCCTTTACCTTGTCTCTGCATGTCTCTTAATCTACTTTGCTCCAACCATATGTCTGAACGTTTAAACTCTATCTTTCTAAGTTCCTTTTTACGCAGGTTCTTGGTTTGCATGATTTCTAATTTTAAATCTGCCTGTAGTTTTAGAATATCTTTTGTGTCTAACCTGCCTGAGAACCCATGCTTCTCATTCCATCTGTGGCAAATTTTTCCTGCTCCTTCTGCATAATTCTCCATAAACTTCACATCACCCTCTGGGTCTTTACATTTACTCTGTTCTTTCCCCATTCTCCCCTTTTATTTATTTTTACTTTAACTATGAAATATTTCCCCGACAGAAATTCACTGGCATGAGATTCAAGGAGAGGACATTAACACGCCCTTCTACTGCAACTAGTTTGCAGCGGTGGGATTGAACCCGACCTTTTTCTCCACAAATCACCAGTACGTCTTTCTGATCAGGACAAAGAAAAACACAGGACTAGCAGAATCTTCCTATGATTCTTTTAAAAGCTTAGTCCTCTAATCACACACAACACTCACACAGACAGTAAATTGCGACCGACTGTCCTATTTTATTATTTATCTATTTAGACACGGTTGATTTCAGCCAACTCTAACCTATTTTATTCCCTTATAGTGGTACCACCCAGTCGTCTTTAGGATCTCCTTTCAGCGAGATCTACCAAATTTAACAGTCCCCTTTGCCAAGCGGAACAAAACCCTATCCAATTACTGACCCCTTTTGTGTACTTATTACAACACAACTTCTCACCTCTGAGCTGACTTCAGTGACTCTTTGGACCCCAAGAGTCACCAGGCGTCGAGTGAAGCAATAATCTACCGGCCTGATCCGAATTCACCCACCGGGTCTTTGGACCACCGTCCTGGGGCGGACCTCCAGTAGCGCTTCCTCGCCGTCAGGTGATCCCCGGGATCCTTAGGTCGCTGTAAAAGATAAAGAATCTTATTAAACAATCCGGCTTCTAAGAACCAATTAAAATGATAGAGATATTTATTAAATAGTCAAGTTTAGAGGAACGACACAGAATCTGTTCAATTTCTTGCAAGCAAGGGTAGTTCTGCACTGCAGTGTGGCTACCCTTGCTTGCAAGAAATTGAACAGATTCTGTGTCGTTCCTCTGAGCTTGACTATTTAATAAATATCACTATCACCAATCATCTCAGAAAGTGAAACTCATATATTCATATGCAATCATTACACATAGAGATATACAGGGGTTGGACAATGAAACTGAAACACCTGGTTTTAGACCACAATAATTTATTAGTATGGTGTAGGGCCTCCTTTTGCGGCCAATACAGCGTCAGTTCGTCTTGGGAATAACATATACAAGTCCTGCACAGTGGTCAGAGGGATTTTAAGCCATTCTTCTTGCAGGATAGTGGCCAGGTCACTACGTGATACTGGTGCAGGAAAACGTTTCCTGACTCGCTCCTCCAAAACACCCCAAAGTGGCTCAATAATATTTAGATCTGGTGACTGTGCAGGCCATGGGAGATGTTCAACTTCACTTTCATGTTCATCAAACCAATGTTTCACCAGTCTTGCTGTGTGTATTGGTGCATTGTCATCCTGATACACGGCACCCCCTTCAGGATACAATGTTTGAACCATTGGATGCACATGGTCCTCAAGAATGGTTCGGTAGTCCTTGGCAGTGACGCGCCCATCTAGCACAAGCATTGGGCCAAGGGAATGCCATGATATGGCAGCCCAAACCATCACTGATCCACCCCTATGCTTCACTCTGGGCATGCAACAGTCTGGGTGGTACACTTCTTTGGGGCTTCTCCACACCATAACTCTCCCGGATGTGGGGAAAACAGTAAAGGTGGACTCATCAAAGAACAATACATGTTTCACATTGTCCACAGCCCAAGATTTGCGCTCCTTGCACCATTGAAACCGACATTTGGCATAGGCATGAGTGACCAATGGTTTGGCTATAGCAGCCCGGCCGTGTATATTGACCCCGTGGAGCTCCCGACGGACAGTTCTGGTGGAAACAGGAGAGTTGAGGTGCACATTTAATTCTGCCGTGATTTGGGCAGCCGTGGTTTTATGTTTTTAGGATACAATCTGGGTTAGCACATGAACATCCCTTTCAGACAGCTTCCTCTTGCATCCAAAGTTAATCCTGTTGGATGCGGTTTGTCCTTCTTGGTGGTATGCTGACATTACCCTGGATACCGTGGCTCTTGATACATCACAAAGACTTGCTGTCTTGGTCACAGATGCGCCGGCAAGACGTGCACCAACAATTTGTCCTCTTTTGAACTCTGGTATGTCACCCATAATGTTGTGTGCATTTCAATATTTTGAGCAAAACTGTGCTCTTACCCTGCTAATTGAACCTTCACACTCTGCTCTTACTGGTGCAATGTGCAATCATTGAAGACTGGCTACCGGGGTGGTCCAATTTAGCCCACACTAAAATGACAGGTGTTTCAGTTTCATTGTCCAACCCCTGTATATTCCAAGCCTTTGTTTCTTGAAATTTTGATGATTATGGCTTACAGGTACAGAAAATTCAAAATTCAGTGTTTCAGAAAATTTGAATATCACATTAGATCAATCAAAAACAGGATGTTTAGACACAAATGTCATCTGATAAATATGCCAATTTCTATGGACTCAATACTTGGTAGGGCCTCCTCTTGCATGAATTACTGCATCAGTGCGCCATGTCATAGAGGCAATCAACCTGTGGCACTGCGCAGGTGTAATGGCAGCCCACATTACTTTGATAGCTGCCTTCAGATCATCTGCACTGTTGGGTCTGGTGTTTCTCATCTTCCTCTTGACAAAAGCCCACAGATTTTCTATGGGGTTCAGGTCAGGGGAGTTTGCTGCCCAATCAAGAACAGGAACAGCTCAGTCTTTAAAAGCAGCTTTTGGTACCTTAAAATCAACATCTCCATACAGCTTGTCAGCAGAGAGAAACATAAAGTGCTCTAGAATTTCCTGGTAGATGGCTATGTTGACTGTGGGCGTCAGAAAACACAGCGGACCAACACCAGCAGAAGACATGGCACCCCAAACCATCACTGATTGTGAAAACTTCACACTGGACTTCAAGCAATGTGGATTCTGTGCCTCTCCACTCCTTATCCAGACTCTGGGGCCTTGAGTTCCAAACGAAATGCAGAATTTACATCTGAAAATAGGACGTTGGACAATTGAGCAACAGTCCAATTCCTTTCCTCCTTAGCCCAGGTAAAACACTTCTAACGTTGTCTCTGGTTCAGGAGTGACTTGCCACAAGGAATGCAACATTTGTAGGCCACGACTAGTATTTATCTGTGTGCCAACATCGTAAGTCATCCATTATGGACTCGTTCTTGTAAGGAAAGCAAATTTTTCACAATGTTTTACTTTTGTCTCATTAGTCCACAGAATACATTTTTCCCAACAGTCTTGGGGATCGTAAGAATGTTTTTTTTTTTTTTTTTGCCAAATTTGAGACATACCTTTCTGTTCTTTTTGGTCAGGAGTGGTTTTCATCTTGGAGCTCTCCAATGGATGCCATTTTTGCCCAGTCTTTTTCCTATTGCTGAATCATGAACGCTGACCTTAACTGAGCTAAGTTAGGCCTGCACTACTCTGTGTTATTTTGTGACCTCCTGGATGAGTTGTTTATGTGCTGTTTGAGTAATTGTGATAGGCCGGCTACTCCTAGGGACGTTCACCTCTGTTCAATGTTTTTTTGTATTTTTTTGCAATTTGTGCATAATGGCTCTTACTGTGGATCTCTGGATACACAAAGGCTTAAAATGACTTTTAGATGTCAGTGATATCTGTTCTTGCATTTCTGTAGATTGACCCATGATGTGTTTTCAAGCTCTTTTACCCTTCTTCATGTTGTCAGAGAAATTAAATTTGAGGGATGTCTTTATTCTAGGAGTTTGGCAGTAATCAGACCTGCATCTAGTACTGAAATTAATTAAAAAATATAGAATTAATTCATTATTTAACAAGTGGGGCAATAATGTTTTTACATAGGGTCAGACTGGTTTGGATAGCTTTTACATATAATCATAATTTACAGACTTTTCATTTGATTTACTGGGGTTATTTTGGTCCAGTATCAAAATGTCTTTGATGAGCTGTACAATTTAATTCACAAAAAGAAAAAATCGAAGACAGAGGTAAGGGTGCAGATACTTTGTCATAGGTCTGTATAATTACACCATGAAAAAAGTGTGGTTAAATAAGCTGAGCATGTGATTGGGTTCCTGTGCTTCGGTCTCATTCTCACATTACTAAATTGTTATCATAGACTAATTCTATCTAAAACCAGGGCATTCAAAAAATATACTTTAATTAGTTTGAAAAAAGCTTCGCATAAAAGGACATGGCGGATCTTCCATGCAAGTGCAATGTATCTGGCAGTTCTTCCACAGTGTTCACAGTGATCATCGGTGAGAAACTGATACTGCTGTACAGAATATATTAATTTTTGCCATTGGGAATTTACTGTCCAAACTTACTCAGAAAATACCAAGTTTATTTAGAAGGTTCCTTTGAAATCCATTTTATCCAATCTAATGTGCAGTAAATGGTATTTTCCTGTAAAAAAATATTTTAGGAGCAACTTTACAAACCACTGGATATAGACCATAGACCAGAGCATATAATTAATTATAAATTCCACATTTTAGTCTGTAAGCGTAAACTGAAATTGCACAGCATTCAGGGAAACAATAACTGTAATAGCTCGTTGTTTGGCTTTTTAAAAGATCTATCGCTGCTATGAATCACAACAACAAGGCTAATGTAATAGAAGTGCAAAAGAAATAGGCAAATAACCCTGAGCTGCAAATACCAGACACATTAAAGTCTGGAGAACCTCCAGAGAAATCTTTCAATTACACAGAGTGACTACAAGTCTGCTTCAAGGGTGAGATTGATAAGTCATAGAATGGCCTGTCAAAGAAGTAAACCACACTATAGATTTAATTAGACTAACACATCTGGGAGCTTATTGTTGCTTTAAAAA